>QJSC01004954.1:683109-882997 GCA_003697955.1 Calidris pygmaea | reverse complement strand
CGCAGCGCCGCGCCGCCGGGAGCTGTCCATCCCGCCGCCGGTGCTGAACCGCCGCCCGCCGCCGGCGGGAGAGGAGCCGCCGCCGAGGAGCCGCCGCCGCGGGCCGCCGAGGAGGCGCCCCCTGCAGGAGGCGGCGGGGGGGAGCGGGAGGGGGCGGCGGTGGCGGCGGCGCCGCCGCCCAAGCAGTGGCGGGGGAAAGCGGGGCGGTCTCCGCTGAAGGGCGCGGGGGAGGCGGCCCCGGCGCCTCCATCTTCCTCCGGCGGCGGGAAGGGCCGCGGGGCGGCGGGCGGCGGCGGCGGCGGCGGCGGGTACTGGAAGGAGGGATGCCTGCAGAGTGAGCTCATCCAGTTCCACCTCAGGAAGGGGCTGGCGGCGGCCGCCCAGATGCAAACCAAGGGCAGCAACCACAGCAGCAGCGCTTCCTCCGCCTCCTCTTCCTCCGCCGCCGCCGCCGCCTCCGCGGCCGCCGCCCCGGCAGAGCCTCCCCCGGCCGCCTCCGCCGCCTCGCCCTCTGCCATGGCGGCGGCCGGGGCGGAGGGGCTGCGGCAGGGCGAGGCGGACGGCGGCGGCCCCGAGGGGGCCCTGAGCCCGCAGCAGCAGGAGGAGATGCAGGAGGAGATGGAGAAGCTGCGGGAGGAGAACGAGAGCCTCAAGGTGAGGGGCCGGGGCGGCGGGGAGGGGGAGGGGGCCACGGAGGCAGCGGGGGCGGGGATGGGGGGGAACCGGGGCCGGGCGGGGGTCTCCCTACCCCCGCGTCGGGAAGGGGCTTCCCCGCAGCCCTCGCCCCCGGGACCGGCGCTGGAGGCGGAGGTAAGATGGCCCTGTCGTGGGGCCGCTTCCCGGCTTCCTTGCGGTGCTGCTGAGGAGCGGGGCTGTATGCAGCCGCTGTCCCCGCGGGCGGGGGGCTCCGTTTTGGCCGCCTTCCCCCTATACGTGCCGACACCCGTGCTTTTTGGCCCACCTGTGGCGTCCCTGTCCCCTTCTCGCCCCGGTGCCAGAACGAGATAGATGAGCTGAGGACGGAGATGGACGAGATGAGGGACAGTTTCTTCGAGGAGGACGCCTGCCAGCTCCAAGAAATGCGGCACGAGCTGGAGCGAGCCAACAAGAACTGCCGGATCCTTCAGTACCGGCTGCGCAAGGCCGAGCGCAAGAGGCTCCGCTACGCCCAGACCGGGGAGATCGACGGCGAGCTCCTGCGCAGCATGGAGCAGGACCTCAAGGTACGGCCCTGAGCGGGTGTCGAGGGGAGGGAGACCCTCAGACGGAGACACGAGCGTGGCTCCCGCTCCTCGTGACTCAGGCGTTTCCATCTGTTCTCTGCGCCCGGTGCAGCTCGCGGGATGACAGTGGCCAAGCCTACCCTGGTAATCCAAGCCCCTCAGTAGGTAGGAAGGGTATTTTCGGCTTCAATCCAAGCATTTTTTGCCAAGTTAACATGCAAGGAGTGAGTCAAATACAAATCTTTGTATCTTTTGGTTTTGGATCTTTTACAATCAACACAAACCGTAACCTGCCACCCTAAAATTCAGCTGACCTCACGGAATCATCCCAATGCCTTTGAGGGGATTGCTGGACTCTTTAGTGAAGACTCAGAGGACCGGTAGATTGAATACTTGCAGAGTCACAACACAAAATCCTGACTCTGTTGGTGTCAGTGGAAAAACTGCTGTGGCCTTCAGTGAAGGCAGGGTTTCCCACATCCACCCGAAACCACAGACACATCAAATTTCAGTGTGTAATCAGCTGTATTTATTCCATAACATCTGAATGAACCACAGCCCATTGTTAAGGAAAACAACTCCTTGTTTAAAGGTTGTTATCAGTAAAATACCTATGATCTCCATTCTAGGTTTGTCCAATTAGAGAAGAAAATCCACCCTTTCATGTGCTAGTTGGAAGTTGTTTAATTTCTGCTTCCATCCACTAGACTTTGTTAAGGCTCCTAGTTAATCAGGACTTCTAAACTCATTTCAATTGACAGGTCTCCATTTCTCGTGGAAGTACAGACCCCTGTATAGCAACATTTGTCCTCTGTACAGGACCTATGGTTTTTTGGATTCAGTGGACTGCAGTTGAAAAATGCTAATTTAATACGTGATCAGGAACAAGGTCATTCTTAAACTTCTTTCTGAGACATATAATGGATGGAGAGTCTGTTATTCCCAAGTCTGATTTGCAGACTTGGATCATCTTGTCTGAAAATTGTCCAGCTTGACATCGTTCTTATTAAAACGTAGACACCAGTCCAAGACACGTTCCAGTTATTGTCTCACTAATGCCAATTTAAAATGCCAATATCCTTCTCTGTGTTTCTATTTGATAGTCCTTGCCCGGGCATATTCGAAGCCCATGTTTGCTGTTGTGGCCATGACAGTTCTGTAAGAAGAGCTGTTCCTGTGGCCCTGGACAAAAGGGTGTCTCCTTGGTCAGAAGCAAAACTGGCCCATCCCTGGAGGGGTTCAAGGCCAGGCTGGATGGGGCTTGGAGCAACCTGGTCTGGTGGGAGGTGTCCCTGCCCAGGGCAGGGGTTGGAACGGGATGATCTTCAAGGTCCCTTCTAACCCAAACCATTCTATGATTGTGTGACCCCTTTGTCAGGGGTCAGATGGAATTGCTGATGGAAGCAAGGGACATTTTGCACACTCAGAATGATGCTTAGGTGAACAGTTGAGGTGTGCACCTCTGCAGGTGGAATTTGAACGCCAGCCTTGAATATTTTGATTATCACGTACCAGATGCCCAGGGCCTGGGAGAGGCTGGTCTGCCATGTAGGAGGCAGCAGCTAAGGCCTTGGGTTGAGCTGGACAAAAGGCTCCCTCTAATTAGGATTTCTCCCATGTCTTTCCCCATAACCCTACAACTGACTGACTGGAGAGGAACAGTGTTTTTGTAAAGCGTTCCCACAGATCATCAATGTCTTCCGCTTTGGAGTAGGGATGAACATCTAATGCCAAATGTCTGCTTAATTGGATTCCTGGTGCTGGCTAACTGGAATTGTAACTCTGTAGTGTTCCCAAGCCCCCCTCTTAAGAATTTCTATCCATAATAACATTGTCCATTTTTGCACGGGTAACATATTAGGGGGCTTAATCCTTCGGAGATACAGTCTTGCATTTAGCTGTATTAAAATGCCTCTCACATAAGTGAGTCAGGTTTCCCACAAGATCTGGAACGCTCCGTAGGGATTGCCCTGCACTGATTGCCACCCCACCAAATCCTGTGTCAAAAAATCGCTACCAGTAATGATTTTGTTGTTCTGCTGTATTTACGGACACACTGCTGTATTTACTGGACCTACGGACCCAAGATCGAATCTGAGAGGACGCTGTTAAAAATGTCCCCTATGATTTTCCATGTGCTTTGGTTGGACAGCCAAAGGATGAGCAGTTTAATACTGAGCGTAGGAAAAGGCATCCAGATGTTGCCCTGTGGTGCCATTCCCGGCTCATCCTGCCGCCTTTTTTGGAGTATGCTTATAATTGAAATTCCCCTCTGCTCTCTGTTGGGCATCAACGTGTCTTGAGTGTGCGTGCAGTGTGTTTGTGGGTTATTGGATGATCCCGTGCTACGCTGCAGTTCTGGGACCTGCAGTTCTCACACACTGGGTTTCCTGACAGGGGAGGCTGAGTCACAAGCTGCTGCCGTTTTCTGATAGATCAGATTCTTCAAGACTCCTTGCTTACAATTATTTTATTTCTTTAGAGTTCTTCGACATGCAGACATAAAGATTGTTCCGGTAAAAGCCATAAGGGATAGCTCTCTGAGCTCCCCTAGCAAATGCTAAGAAGGATTAATTATGCTTTCCAATGTTCTAAAAATGGCAGGAAATTAGGCTTTTTAACCAATGGGTCTAAATCATCCTTGTAACAGTGATTAGTGTGTATTTAAATATTTTTCGTGCGTGATTATAGTTTCTAGTGGTTTCACAAAATACAGTGCAAATGGCTTGAGTGGCAAAATTCTCATTACTTTCCATGAAGAAGAGGAATTAGATCTTGGCATGTGCCTTTTAACTGTGTTCCTGTGAAAATGCATTAAAAAAAAAGAGAAAAAAGCAAAAACCTCAGTGTCCATGTTCATTTAAAATACTGGACATCATTTGGGTGAACATGAAGTCAGTAAAAATGTTGTTTGTTCATACTTTACTCTTTAAATTAAGCAATAGTAGTAAGTGCAGGATATTTAGATTAACCGTCCATGAAGGAGAGAGGAACTAGCAGGGTGGAAATAAAGATGTGTCAGTTTGTGGTCCTCTGCCAGGCCCAGGTACAGTAGGTCTGGAGAAGGTTTGTCCTGCTTTTAGGTGCTTCTGCATGTCAAATATTTGAAGGGCGCGTGCCTTCGTGCATTGAAAAACGTAAGCCAGAAACAACTGAGAGAAAATAGATGCTGCACTGTCTCCAGGAACAAGGACGGTCCTGTTTCACTGCTGACAGAACAGAACCGAAGAAGGGGTTGGCGTTTAGCGTCTAATGTGGTTTCCAGTGAAGGCCATGGGAAGATTATACCATTTTTGTAAGGAATTGGCTTGAATTTTGAATCATTTAGAACTCTATCTGTGCATGTCCTTGTCTACAGTTCTTTTCATACTGCCTCCTTCAAAACTTCCAGAATTAACCTGTAAATGCTCACAGTAATTCTCTTTTTTAATCTTCCTTTTGAAATATCATTTCATTTAGGTTGCAAAAGATGTGTCAGTGAGACTTCACCATGAGTTAGAAAACGTGGAAGAAAAACGTACTGTGACAGAGGATGAAAATGAAAAATTAAGACAGCAGCTTATAGAAGTTGAAATCGCCAAGCAAGCGCTACAGAACGAACTGGAAAAAATGAAGGAGGTTAGTGCTGCCATTTCCTACTACACAAAGTATTTGAAGTTCTCAAATTCTTATTGCTGAACTAACTGTTTTCTTCCTGTAACTTGTTTTGGGGGCAAAAAAACACGGCAGGCAGAAGTTGAAAGTTACCTAGAGTGCTGAAGGGCAGTTTAGTGGTTGGGAAGCTGAGAGCAGGCTGAAATTTGGGTGTTTCCTGGGCAAAGCGGAATCCAGCCTGTGGCTCTCTTTTTCCTATGCAAGGAGGGAAAGATGGAACTGATGGTAACGGAGTTCAGAGGCTTAGAGACATTGTTCTGTCATTATGGTGCATGCAGGAAGGGTGCCGGAGGGAATCCGAGGCATCACACTTTGCTGTTGATGTTCCCCATGGGTTTTTCCAAAGACCATGTTTTTTGCCCCTGGTGACTACTGCCGGGGACGAGCAGGTACACTGAGACTGGGCGTCCTCCCCGTCTCCTTCAGCCGTGCTCTTTGGAGTTCTGGGAAGTGAGAGACTCCACCTGGAGTCAGTCTAAGCATAATTTTACATTATATGCAATTCATCTTCAAAATTACTCCATTCACCATTGGACAGATGCAAGATGCCGTGCCATTAGGGAAGCAGAAGGTTGTGTTCCAGCGCTAGTAGCCTGGCCGAGGGAGGGAACAAAGCAGGTGGTCAAAAGAGAAGCTGTTGACTGAGAATGACTTCTCAGAACAGGTTTTAGAAACAGCTCTCCAGTTCAGCGTTTAAAATTCAACGAATGCCACTGATTTTCTCTTTCAGTAGTATTCCCTAGCAGGAATGCCAATGTCTGCTTTGATCTGCGCTGTGGCAGAAGAGATGTGTTTCAGTTGTTAAGAAATGCAGGAAATCTTCTGTTGTGTGATAAGTTACAGTATTTTTAGGAACTGCAATTGCTTACTTTAAGTGATGCGGTATTAAAAATACTCATATTTTTATTTCCATTACAGGAACAGAATTGCAAACATGTTAGAGGATAAACAGGTGGTTTTTTTCTGCCTTCTGCTGCTTTTCCAGATAATTGCAGATTTGAAAAGGTCGTGAAATCTGAGCCTTATTCAGCTTCCCTCTCCTCTACCCAAGACTTTCTTCTGTTCTCACTCTGGTTTCTGCCATCGAATACAACTCAGTTTCCAGGACCATCTTCTCGATGAGAGCATGATCTTTCTATAATTATCCTTACAACTTGTTGTTAAGCTCAGCTTTACTCCAAATTTTCCATTACTCTTGTCCATTCAGACTCTACTTTCTTGTAGAGTCCCATTTCTGGATCCTTTCCTCCTGCCCTGTGGTAGGTTGTGTCACAGTGGGCTTCTTTGGCCTTGCTGCTTCTTACGGATCTCCAGATCCCGGTGAAGTGTAGTGGCAATTTCATAGCTTATGCTCATTGGGGGCTATGTACCTGCAGGAAATGAACCAGGTAAATAGGCTGCTTCACCTCTGTCATCAGTAGTCACTGTCTCCTTACCCCAGTTCTTCGCTCTGGCCCATTGTGATGAGCTCTGGTTCTGCTGGTCTCATGCTGGTTTCCATTTCTTTCTTTACTATCTTTGCTCTTGGTGTCAATGGAAGGATGCTTCAGACTCCAGAGGAAAGGAAAGCACCATGTTTAAGCCAGGGGCTCTTCTACACAATACTATGTTCATGAAACCAAAACAGCTGGATAATTCCCATCCCTACAACGTGGGGGCACTGAGCCAGAATGGAAAAATGCAGTCAGACCCTACAGCAGAGTAGAGGTGGGGTGGACAAAGAGTCAGAAATACATCCTTATACTGAACTGCTATGCTCAGTCATTATATGCGTCATCATAATTAGAGAGGAGCTTTCATTTATGTATGTCACACAGGCTTCTGAGTCCCTTCCAGCAGGAGAAAGCTGCTTTTCAGGCGAGGACTTTCAGCACAGCATGGCGGAAGCTGGAGGGTGGTTGAGGAGGTGTGCCAGGCTGGAGGGTGGTTGAGGAGGTGTGCCAGCCTCAAAGGCAAGCCAGTTCGAAGTGCAGCCACATTGTTGTGCACGTTGCAAGCATGCCGTGACCTGGGGGACCAACAGAAGGATGCTGGTGACGAGTACTAATTCTTACAAATTTGAAATTTAGAATCTGTGAAGACACTATGAAAATGGTAACTTGAAACAAGCCTGAAAACAACCCAAAGCGGTCTGAAGTGCATTAGAATTTTTTTCTGTGACAAATACCTTCTCTTTTTCTCTGGCAATCGAAGGTTTCATGCATCTTAAATGTAATTGTCAGATAGTCATAATATTAATTTTCTGTTTGCTTGTGAGTTATTTCCTCCAGTTTCATGAGTTTACAACCCTTTCTTATTTCCATACAGCCATTATGACCAATCAGCCTCCTGCTTAAGAAGTTCTGCTCAGCATAAATAGGAATCAGAGTCAAGACCTTTTGTTTGGATTGTGATCTGCACTTTATTGAGCATAGAATTAATGGCAGAGTTAATCTCCAAAGACAATGAAGCATTTTTATTTTACAGCATAATAACAGTGCTCAGAGTATGTAATGACTGATTTCTGTGCTTTTATGTCATCAAATGCACTGCAAAAACACAAACCTTCCCATTCTTCTTAAAATCTATTTATGTATAACTGCCAGGGGAAATGCGTTCTCCTTATAGAAGAACCGTGCAAGATAGCAGAGGATGGTTAAAAGACTTAATAGAAAATGTTGGAGGCAAAAGCAGAATTTTTTTTTAGGTAGTCTCTAGAGCAGGCCCAGAGCCAAAGTTCTCTTTGTGCAGATTCTGTATTGTTTTGAAAAACATGTTAGACTTGACTGCAAACACGTATAAAAGATAAACGCTGGCAGATGTGTTTGTGTAGAGACACAGCAAGAGTTCTCCAGTGAGCATCTGGGTGCGCGTACACTCGGGAATGTGTTCGTCCCTTAATATAGAGAGATGGTTGCTGTTTGCTTTCTTGGTTTGGAGCTGTTGAAAAAAATAATTATGATGTATTCCATGACAAATAGAAGTTGTTGATGACAGGATTTGGAAGGTGCTCCAGGAAAACATACATTTTCTATCCGTTACTTTTACTGTCAGTCCCCCAGCCTGCAGCTATTTAATTCAGTGTTATTCCTGCATAAGTCCACATGGAAACACAAGACTTTTAATCGCCATTGTCAATTCTCGTAATTTATTTGTAGCAACTGCTGCTGATTTCCTCTTCATTATTTGTTATTATTAATTGTAATGCTTTTGGGGAAGCTGACAGCAAACTAGAGAAATTGTTTCCTAGAAGAAAGAGAAACCAACTGTAGCTAGATGTATTTTTTTCAGATACAAAAAAAATGCGTTAAATAGTTGGATTCCTTAACATGTTCATTAATTTGTTGGTAACAATTTGTTAAAGCCTGTGTGGAAACGAAGGCAGCAGGGTCTGGGCACTGGAGGCGGGAGGAGGAATCTGGATTCTGCTCCTGCTTTTGACACTCACCTGCTGTGGGGCCACAGAAAAGTAATTACCCTTTTCTGCTTACTCCTGCAACCTTTGCCTGCCCCGTTTGTGTCACCTGTGAGCACAGGTTAGCTCTCCGTACATCTCCTGAGTGCTCAGGCTGCACAGAAATTGGGAGGGTAGCTGGAGATTTCAGAAGCTGCTGTAAAAAAAAAACGAAACAAACCAAAAATCCAAGCCAAACAACCAACAAAATAACCCAGAAAAAAACCTATAAACTGGAGAGCTGTGGAAAGAACTGGTGAGGGATGATCTGTCCCAGTCCCCTTGATCACTGATACAAGCTTGCCCACTACCTCTCTTCGATAAGAATCTGGTGTCTCTCCTTTCTCACAGCCCTTATTCTCTCTAAGCACCTTCTGCCATTTCACCACAACCACGTGTTTCCAGTCTTTCTCCTGTAACTCACAAAGTCACAGATTCTCCAGGTTTTCTCTATCTTGACCCCTTGTCTGCTTTTTCTTCTCTCTTTTTTTTTTCCTTTTTTTTTTTTCTTTGTATTGGGGCTCTGTGTGTGTGTGTGTTTTATAATATAAAACTTTTTTTGGTTGTTTTTTTCTGGCCTTTTCTTGGCTGTTTTTCTGATTTCTGGTTCCTAATTCCCAGTCTTATCCTTCTCCCTCACACTTCCTCTTTTCCTTCATCCTTCCAGCTCTTCATCAGTGTCTGGTCTCCCCTCTGGATTGCAAGTTTATTCCAGTTCATTTTCCCCTTATTGCACTCCCAGTATTTTATCCCCATTTCTGAGCTTCGCTCTTCTGTGAAATCTGTCTTTTTCCCCTGATTCTTCCACCCCCTGATAGAAATCTCTCAGCTTCCGTGGTTGGTTCTGTTCCTTTTCCTTGTGTCCAGGCCTTAGCGTCTTTACTTTTGCGTCTGGACTGAGAGCAGAGCAGGATCACTCACTGTATGAGGAAAGAGCAATACATCACTGTGAGCACCAGGAGAAAAGATTTCTTGTTCCAATGCCTCGCCTTTATCTAGACCCACATGGAAGAACAATTGGAGGACTGTTTGGCTTTGCCTTCTGGTCCTGCAGCTGGAGAACTGTGCAGGTTGATAGCTGGGGTGGGAGAGGATGCAGGAGTTTGTAAATACAGGATTTTCAGCAATTTAAACCAGTAAACTCCAAGAAGTAATTACCTGGTAATGGGTAGGAATGGAAGATTTCTGAAAGGTTATGGTTTGGCTGATCATGATTTGGATGAATTAGAAAAGTATTAGGTATATATCGTATATAGACACAGAAATGTTCCAGAGCACAGACGTGCTGGAACGTCTCAAAAGAACAGTTGCCAGAATAATTTAATATGAGCAAACCAGGATATTCTCTTCTTGGAAAGAGCTGAACAATTTTGCTGAAATTTTCCAAAATATTACTGATGTTGATAACATCCTGAGACAGATGCTTGGCATGGAAAATCTGCAACACCTAAAATGTGCTGAGGTTGTAAAGAACTGGAAACAGGTCTCATGGTGGGCGGTGGTTTGCAGCATTTCCAGTAGGCAAGGCAACCGTATTCAACAGCAGCATTACACCTTTGGATGCCTTCAGAAGCAAAACTTTCTCATCTGCTATTTGTCTTGATTGCTTCTCTTAGAACCTTAAACTTCACCATCTCACAGTTGGGGCTGCCCATTGGCCATCAAACCCCTGACCAATGCTTCCTTATTTGCAAGAGGTCCATCAGAGTGATTCCCACAGCTGGCTTGTTTATCCCCTGTGGCAAAAATTGTCTTCAGTCCATGGCAGAAATTGTATGACTTCTTTTGGTTGTCCGGAAAATGATTCACCTGTTTCCTTTCCTACATCAGATGGTCTGTAGAAGACACCCCAAATGATGCCACCCACGCTTTGCTCTTCTCTGCCTCTTACCCATAGCTCGCAGCTATGGGTACTTGGTTGTGCTGCTTTGAAAGGGAAAGTTTGAGCTTCCTGCATCACACCATCTCCCAGGCACTTCCTAATTGCACCTCATGATTTCTCTTCAGGAGTCTGAGCCTTATTTCAAGCAGCTGGTAATGGAGGGAGTAGGGACAGGGTAGAGAGAGAGGACATGCTGGTGGCCCTGCTGATGGAGCTGATCAGCAGCACAGCATCCCTGTAGTAAGTGGTACTCTTCAAAGTTACTACAAACAGTAATTTACTTGCTCCTGGCACCAGATGGCAGCAGGGGAGGATTTAATAAATCTCCCTCAAGCCCAGTTCCTTCCTGGGTCTTCTGCAGGACCCAAATACCAAGTCTATCAGCAACACTTCTACTAAAAGTACCTCTATAAGCAAAGGGTTTCCGTGATCTGGAGTCTCAGTTTGTTGCCTCATGAAAATTCATAATGAGGAGGCTTTTTAAAAAAAGAGATGAGAAACAAACCTCTGCCTGAGTTTATCCGGGAAAAAGCAAAAAAACTCCTCTCTGTCTGCAGGCTCAGCTCAGTGATTCTCCGAGCACCACATCCCCCCCAGTGCAGAGCCCCCATTTCCTTCTGTCAGACTTGCTTGTGTGAAATCCCGTTATGTGGGTATCCTGCCCAAATAGTTTGTTCCTTTAAAAGCAGTGCTCAGCCGGGACCCTGCTCATCCCCCGGGAGGGTGTGACTCTGACATCCTTGCTCCGAGCACGCTGGGGTTTCACAGGGAGCAGGATAAAGCAGAGGTTGCTTCAGTTTAGTTCTCTGAATGGAGAGATAATGGAGAAACAAATTGATTTCTGTTACAAAATCTGTTGTAGTAATGCTCTGAAAATGTCGTGCCATAAACAGGAAAAAAAATACGTGCATTTGAGAAGCAGTTTACACTTAAACCTCATAAAATTAAATTTTAATTATGTATCAGCCATCAGCAATTCACGAGCCATTTGCTTCCTGACAGTTGATGAAAACTGAAAATAAGCAGCCTAATGGTCACTAACAATATAGCTCCAAAACATATGTAATAAATAGTGAAAGATTTCAAAAGAATGAAACTCCACAAATAGCTTATTGTGAAGCGGTTTTGTGAGTAATGATGCCTCGAGGGCCGTTTTTTTCAGAGAATCATTGAAGCTGGTGTGCTGCTTTGTGGATTCCTAGTGAACTGTCTTAAGATCTGCCGGGATGTGTGAAAGGAGTGGCAGGATTGCTTGCTGATGGGGAGTCATACTGAAAGAGTGGCAACTGCGGTGAAAAAGAGTGTGTCTGGAATATGTTTAAAGCAGAATTTAGCCATGGCAAAATAGAGTTAATTTTGATCAATTCTTTTGAATCTGTAAGCATAATGGCTTGATGGGGGCGCGGGGGCTCCTTCCTTGTGGCAGAACGTTGCCTTGTTTTCCTTCCTTTCTGTGGTGGAGATCAGCGACCTTTGGATTTACAAGTTCTCTTGTCACAGTTGCTATTGATACTACGTACAGTCTTCAGGTAAAATCAGTCTCTTTGCAATAAGCTCTAATTTACAAAAAAAAAAAAAAAAAGACCATCTTAAAAGAGCCAAACTGTCCAGAATGGAGGCACTGAATAAGAGCTAAGCTTCCAAACACATAGAAACTATGTTTTAGAGAAAGGACATGAGTTCCTACTTCTGGTCTCAAGTCAGTACCTTGGATCATTCTTCTCAAAAGTTGTTTTTTGCTACATAATTCCTTCCATTAGTCAAAAAACCTGTATTTGTGTAGTAAATCAGGCTAAGGAAGGGCCCACACGCTGGTAAGTGACTGCTAGCACGTCCCTCGGGTGGATTTGGCCTGGAGCAGCTCCCACTGCTTCAGTGCTTGGGCAGGATTTGGGTCTGGCCTGGGTCAGAGCTCCTTCCTGACGGACAGTTTGGATGTGGTCCTGCTGGTTTGGAAGGGAGCTGTAGGGAAGCTTAGCTGGAGTGTCATTTCAGCTGAAAGCAGACCGAATGGTGGAGTGCCAGTTGGCATCAGGTCCCGAGAACGGTCCCTGACCATTTCATTTACTGGTATAAAAACCAGGCAAAGGGTCTCTGGCTTGGTACGGAGCCAGATGAGATGGCAAATGAGACACAGAACAGCAAGCCCAGCCCATTGCTGCCATGTGAACTCCCGCTGCTGAGAATCGTTGGCCAGGGGTGATCTCCAGCAGTGACAAAGCCAAGACAACTGGTGTCCCCCATTGTCTGTGGGAGCAATGTGTGTCTCAGGGGGTGGATGGTGACTGTTAACGAGAGACAATGGTTTGTGAGCATGAGCTCACAGTGGGGCAGACTGGAAAAGATGCATCTCTGTTGCTACAGACTTTAGGGTATGACTTTGCTGAGATCTAAAGGAGAAAGACGGCCCTTTATATCTCATTACCAAAGCAGGTGATCTTAATCCTGACTTCAATAAGGTCCTGAAACTACGATAGCATGTTAACAAATGGAGGAAAGTTTGGGAAATCCAGTATTGCTTGGTTTATATTCAGTCATCTCCTAATCATGTCTTGGCACTGTGCTGTTTGTAAGCCTGAGAAGTTTACTTATTTTCTAGGAAAAGATAAGGTTTTTAGGACTCTGTAATGGTCCTCAATCACAGAAGACAAGTTTTTATTTTTGCACTTCCCAGTTTCAGTATTTCTTTACTCCAATGGGCATTCAAGTGACCATATACGTAGTTTAGACATAAAGGTACCAACTCGATTGCTCAAAGGAAAGAAAAAGGTATCAGGTAAATGTAAAAACGAGCTCCCTGGTTTAGCTGGTTTTTCTGTAGCTGACATGCTGCCGGCCACAGCTGTACCCATAGTTGTATCCACAGACAGTACATAATCCACACTGGTTCTTTTGTTGTTGTTTTGCTTAAGTTTTTTTTTTAATAATACATTAGGCTTTTTAAATTTTATTTATGCCCATTGTGTCAATTTTGGCAAGTCTCTGAATTTTTTTTTTGTGTATGGTTTGCTTAGTTTCTTAAAGAAAGAGATTGAATGATAGAGAGGACAGATTCGACCTCTTTGTACTGCTACAAAAGCCTGAATGGGAGTATGGAGGTAGGCCAGGTTTCTGGGAAATCCAGATGACTTTGCAAAATTGCTTTCTGTCAGCTGGAAGGCTTTATGGAGGCAGAACAGAGACATCTTCTAAGTGCCGAGCCAGAGGTCTAGATACGTGTCTTCATATGGAATCAGTATGCACCAAACGTCAGCACCTGCCTGGAAGTCTCACCAAGGCTTCGATGAGGAACAGTAATATGTGGTTTCTGTCCCTTAGACCATTGGGTTGGGTCTTCAGCTTCAGCGCATTGGTCCCTTCAAAGAAATACCTGGAAAACCTCTGTGTGCTAACAGAGGTCAAAGCTGAGTTTGTTCCAGATAGAAAGGAAAATTACCACAGCTTTGTTTCTCTTCAGGGCATGTGCTCACTGCTGGCTTTCTCGTGGCCTTAAACTGAGCTCTTCCTGACTGTGAGGGTGGTGAGAGCCTGGCCCAGGTTGCCCCGAGAAGCTGTGGCTGCCCCATCCCTGGAGGGGTTCAAGGCCAGGTTGGAGGGGGCTTGGAGCAACCTGGTCTGGTGGGAGGTGTCCCTGCCCAGGGCTGGGGGTGGAACTGGGTGGGCTTTAATGTCCCTTCCAACTCAAACCATTCTGTGATTCTATGAAATGGTTTCCAGGTTATTTCTGCTAAACAGGGGGAGTTCAGTGTTTGTCCAAGCTGTCTTTCTTCTCAGGCGAAATGCAGGGAATGAACAGGAGGTCAGAGGCAGGTACATGCTATCAAGCAGGGCGTTTTCCCTTCTGCACTGGTACGCACGGTGTTTTGTGCGACGGGCTGTGTTCTGTACGTGTCTGTGCGTGCCTGTGCCTGAGGTACTGAACCTTCCACCAGGCACACGCCTCACGTGCAGCCAGGGGGGTATCGTACAAAGAACAAAGTACAGCACAGAAAGCATTGTGCACGGGACAGTGGTGGGGAATACTGGCCAACAAATGGCTTCTGTGGCCAGGAGGAGAGACTGTATGGGACTGTGCCCGCTGCCCCACTGATTCCTCGTTGAACACCAGCATGCTGGTCAGGTTCTACCTCTGAACTGCCCTGGAAGGACACTACACCCCGGAGAGCAGAATGGCATGTTTTGAGCCACCTTCTTCTTTTAGACCCTCTAATTTGCACACATTTATATCCATATTCTACGGTGTACGGCACCACATATTAAACAGGGATGAGTCACTTGACAGGGAGAACGCCCCGCTACAGGGTGTGCTGGGCTCTGGGCTCTGCCCCGCCGCTCTCCTCGCTGCTGTGGGATCACTGCTGGCCAGGAACAGGGACACCAGGCTTTTGAGGTTTGTTCACTACAACCTAGAGGTTTATTTTTCACTTACTGCAGTGTTTCTAATATCAAGGAATGCCACCCCCTGGCATTTTTAGATTCAGGTTTTGATAATACTCTTGTTAGTCAAGAGTTCCAAGAACTGCATTTCTTATTTTGAAGCAAAGGGCAGTGGATTAACCTTTTGGATGTGCGGGTCTAGTTTCTGCTGAGATGTTTTGACATATTATGTGATACTTTTTCCCATCTCTAGCATTAGCGACAGCATATACCCAGATGTGTAGAATGAGACCTGTAGATGTCAATTCAGTTTTGCTTTGTCTGATCCTAGTTGTAAGACTGTGTTAATTGGCTTTGGCTGTCTCAGCAATGAATCCAGGTTAGGATAATAACCAGGCTCTTTGCTTCGGTCACAGATGAGTACTTGCACTTAGAAAGTATTTGCCATGCATCTGTTCCCATCAGCACTGTGTATAATAAGAGGCTTCTGCCTTCCTGTAAAACATGACTGATGATGACATCCAACTGGCATAATTAGCAAGAGTGTTTTATATTGCAGGCTTGGCTGGATTATTTTAATTTTTACAGATGCTAGCAGTTTACATCTCTGATTAAATGATTAATGAGAAGCACCAGTAAGAGTGCCCCAGAAAGAGTTTTGAACTGGAGCGTTGCCTTGATGATACACAGACACAGATACAGGTTCGTTTTCCTCGTGGTGTGCTTCTGGGAGAATTGTTGCTGAGTTCCAAAACTTTTGTGAGGTTTCACACATTCAGAAATTATGCAAACAAAACTGTATAATATGATCGACCAGTTTCGGCTCCTCAATAATACGGGTCATAAAATAACCCCAGCAATTTTATTTAAACCGATGCCTACTTTTCAGGAAAGGGCGCTGCTCTGTGTTAAAAATTGACAGCTGAGAACCTGACAACTCTTCCTGAACCGTCCCAGGAACAGCTAAAAATTTGCACCTCATTTCTCACCTGAGTTTGCTGAAAGCTCAGTACCAGGCAGGAAATATACGTTCTTAATGGCATGCTAAATTCCAGATTCCAGCATCAATGCTTTGGTGGTGGTTTTGTTTTTAAATCTGCATGTTCAGG
Source organism: Calidris pygmaea (assembly GCA_003697955.1). Taxonomy (NCBI): domain Eukaryota; kingdom Metazoa; phylum Chordata; class Aves; order Charadriiformes; family Scolopacidae; genus Calidris; species Calidris pygmaea. The sequence continues at coordinate 867,319 of QJSC01004954.1, read as the reverse complement.
GTTAATATCATTTAACCACCTAAAAATTAAGTATTTAACCTGAGTTAGGAATTTGGCCTCCCTCAAAGGAGAAAAATGGGCACTACCTGGAAGTGACTCATTCCGCTTGTCTGAGGGTGGTTTCACTGTGGAGAGGCACATCCCTTTCTAGTTACTGCACAGTGAACCCCAGTTTTGACATCTACATCCTGGGACTAAATTAAGCCTTCGGGTCACAAAATTACACTTGGCCATTATTTCAGCTGATTATCCTCTATGGTCCTGTAGCCTTTTTCAGAGATGTGACTTTTCAAGAGATCTTCTCTATTTTCTAGGCTGGTTTTTTATTGTCTTAGTGTAGCTTTGCTCCTTGTTTTTACATGTGGAACTTCATATTTAGTTATATTAAAACAGATATTATTTGATTGCACCAAAGTTTGTATCAGTGACTGTCCCTTTCAGTTTTTAACATTTCTCCAACCTTCATTCTATCCGCCATCGTTATCCAACATTATTTTATGGTTTTTTTTTCCAGGCAGCAGCAAAAAATGTTAATTAGCATAGGACCAATAATTGATTCTTGTGTGACCCCATTAGGACTGCTGTGGCATTAATTTGCAGGTGATTTGCTGGTTCAGTGACATTTATGACAAATGCTGAGGAGTCAGATGTTTATTCACGGTAGCTAGTTAAAAATGCATCCCAGTGATCAAATATTTATAATGAGCTGAACTGTCAGGCTTCATGTCAGAACTTCATGTCAGAGATTTTTCACAGTTCTAGCTGTCATGGTTTAACCCTAGCCAGCAACTACACACCTCACTGCCGCTCGCGCGGTGGGATGGGGAGAGAATTGGAAAGAGTAGAAGTGAGAAAACTCACGGGTTGAGAAAAAGACAGTTTAATAGGTAACTCTTCAATCTCATATGTATTTAATTTGCAATTGCCATATTTTATAATTGCCATATATTGTACTGGGCACTGGGGAGGCCCCACCTCGAGGGCTGTGTCCAGTTTGGGGCCCTCACCCCAAAAATGACATTGAGGGGCCGGAGCGTGTCCAGAGAAGGGCAACAGAGCTGGTGAGGGGTCTGGAGCACAAGTCTTGTGAGGAGAGGCTGAGGGAGCTGGGGGTGTTCAGCCTGGAGAAAAGGAGGCTGAGGGGAGACCTTCTGGCTCTCTCCAACTCCCTGAAAGGAGGGTGTAGCCAGGGGGGGTCGGTCTCTTCTCCCAAGGAACAGGCCATGGGACAAGAGGAAACGGCCCCAAGTTGCTCCAGGGGGGTTCAGATTGGATATTAGGAACAATTTCTTCACTGAAAGGGTTATTAAGCCTTGGAATGGGCTGCCCAGGGAAGTGGTGGAGTCATCATCGCTGGAGGTATTTAAAAGTTGGGTTGACATAATGCTGAAGGACATGGGTTAGTGATGGTTTTGTCAGTGTTGGGTTGATGGTTGGACTCAATGATCTCGAAGGTCCCTTCCAACCTAGACAATTCTGTGATTCTATGATTCTATCCTTGTCTGTGATTATCGCTGCTGTTCTGTGGTGGTGTTTTGAACTGTGTTGACATGCTGTCTGTCATACTGGCCGTCCCAATAAAGACTGGGACAGTGCGTTGTACTAGGCATTGTGCAAACCCCAACAAAGAGACTGACTCTCTTCTCCCGAAAAAGACAAATAGCTGAGCTGACAAACCAACAGCAGCTTAGGAAGTCCTAGGAAATGGGTTTAATGAGCATCACTAGGCAACAAAATACCTTATTCCTGCACTTGCACTCCAAAATATTCACGGTGTTCTGAGATTTGCTTTTGCATTTAGGGATTAGGGAGCGAGTGTGAGCTGACTCTGATTTCCACATTCATCATGAGGCCTCGTTGAATAGTGCTGGGAACTAAGCAGGTCTAGTTCTTCCATCTTCCGAAAGGTCCAAAGGGCAGGAGACCTCTTCCTCTTCAGAGGAGTCGCTTCCACTGTTCTGTGATATCCTGGTGGCTGAAGGAGTGTGTAGTCACAGAGAGCAAAGCACCAGAGTCTGGCTGGCTATTTGACCAGGTCAGATGGAGAGCTTTGAAAAGGCAGCTTTCATCTGCTGCTCCTCAGGACTTTTTCCAAATAAGAAAAAGAAGGAAGCAAATATAACAGAAGCAAAAATACGCTGCTTCATTTTATGCATTGCAAAGAATGCTTTTACCTAGTTATACCCCAGAGTTATCATCATTTGCTCTAGCAATGTGGTTTTGGTTCAAAATGCAAAGGGTTTCTCTGGGTAAAGTACAAATATTGTGTATCTTTTTCCTCTCCTTTTTTGTTTTTTTTTTTTTTTCATTTAATTGGCAACTGAATAATGGCAAAGGATCTGAAAATGATAACTGAAATAACTCCTAGATCAATGCAAATGAAGTAATACAAATATTACAGGGCAGCTCCTCTTTCCTCTTCTGCAGTATGAAGACATTCAAAAGCAGTAATTTTTCTCCCCATGGGGAAGTAGTAAAGGTTGCTTTCATTTTGTACCCTTCCTCAGCTGTGTTTTCAAACATGCCAGTTTTAAGGTGAAGAGAGCATCGCTAGAGCTAGTGGAGATACACTTAGTGTTTGCTTCATGGACAGAGGTGCTGTACTTCTTTGCGTTTCACTTATCCCCTGCTTTTTCTTTTCTGCCTTAGTTTTGCGAGCAAGTAGAATACTGAAACGCTCAGGAGAGGACTCCCCTGCCCTTGCTGGGGGTGGAAGGGGTGCAGGGTTGTGTGATTCTATGTGCTGCTGCCAGTGACACGCAAAGGCAGCCCCTTGAGCTTGTTGCTGGCAAATTGCACTGACAGAGTTGCAGAACAAGGGAAACATTTTAAAAACAGAGGGTTGGGGTATTTTCTTAGGAGAATATGTATTTTCAGCTTGCCGACGTGGGTAGTGTCCATTTAGTTTTTACACATATTCGAGTGCATTAAATTGGAGTTGAGCCAACCGACCATATTGACTGAAGGGAAAGTGTAGAGAGAGTCTGAGGGCAAATTTCCATTTCCCTGGCCATAGTCACTCTGTGCCAGGCACAGGCGAGTTTGTGCAGCCCAAAAGTTGTTCGATATCCAGCTACTTTTTGGAGAAGCTCTGCAGAGCTGTGACAGCAGCTGGGAGGCAGCTAACCCTGACCTTGTGTGCTGGTACGAAGGTTTGGTTGGAGCCGTGGAGGCTGAAGGAGCTGCACACCCTTTGCCTTAGCCTGCTCTGTGAGGAGGGATGAGGGCTATTACGGGGGCCCTGGGCACCCATAAATGTGTCAGGAATTCCTCCTGTGGTTGCCTACACTGATTTTTAGATCATATACCCCCAGACCAGGCTTGAAATAATCAAGCCTAAGCGTCTTGAAAAATCTTCCTATGCTTTGCTTAGGGTTTCTTTATTAATTGCTGAGAGATTTATTGTAGTTTAGGATCAGGTAGCAAGAATTTGGGTTCATTTTACAGCTTTCCTGCTCGGTGGAGTGTGATGCTGTTATTTCTGCATTGTGCTGTTCTCAGAGTAGATTTCAGGTCCTTTTATGCCTGAGAAGCACTGAGTGTCACAGGTGAATTTAGGGCTGCCCATTTGGCTGATCGTTTAGGGCTGGCGAGAGAAGGATTGGACCATCTGGTCTGGAGAAGTGCTTAGCTTCTCCAGCAAGGCGTTGGATAAACTCCAGCCAAGGGCACTGGAGAACTGATGCTGCTGAGCGTGGCAGCAGAATTGCTCATTGCACATGTGCATATAATAAGTGTGTGGTCTTATCTAGACTGTGGAAACTTCTCGGCATTGCCAGGAACACAGGTGAATGCTAAAATACTCGGGTCAAACCCAGTTCTGCCCCCTGGTCTTTCAGAGGTAAGCAGAGATTATACAAGGTCATGGAAGATGCCCCACTTGCTGATCTTGTTATCCCTAGCGCTGTTGAAACATTTCATTACTGCTTGAGCAGTTTAGCAAAATCTCCATTGTAGAAACCAAATTATATGCATTTTTTGGCTTGTTTTCTCCTGCAGATGGGTAACGTGGTTCAAGGTTATTAAAACTGTAAAGCTGTCTGGCAAGCATTATTGAGCAGAGTGCAAAAGCAGTCTTACGGTTATTGCTTTTACCTTTGTCTTTTTTTAACTCATAATCTTTGAATAGAGTGAACTGCATATGATTTTAAAAATTTAGATTGAAGAAAAATTTCACAAGCCCAAAAATTATCCTTCAGAACAAACTCTCAAAACCAGTTCTAGAATATGAGTGGCACATTTTTTTGCTATACCTTGAGAAAACAGCAGAGGTGATTTTTAGTGGCACGACAGTATGTTTCGTGGTACACTGTGGCACGGGAAAAGGATGAACAAGTAGAAAATTATATTAGAAGATGATTGCACACAGAAAAGTTTGAACAAACAGATTTTGTGCATGAAGGTGTCTGGTGCTTTCTAACATTTGTTAGTATGTCAAAACCAGCAACATGCAGACAATTTTAATAGTGTCCGGTTGTAGGTTCAATATGAAGATTCACTTGCAAGGGTCTGGGTTGCTGTTTTTATTTTTGATGTATGTTTATTTCAATTTTATTTTTTCCTTTTTCTGTTTTGCTTTGATACTTGTTTTCACTAGCAGCAGTCAATTGTTTCAAGTTGAAAACGGGATTGGAAGACTGGACTAGAGAAATGATAGAAAGAGTAGCCACTGTAAATTGTGAAATGTACCTCTCAAAAAAAAAGTCTCAAAAATTATTATTCATATCAGGATATACTGCTTGAGCTGTGGCATTCTTTGCTCAGTACGAGCATTGCCTCGGTACCCTAACATGATGTTATGGGGCACTGTGATTTTATGGGACAGATGTCATTTGTCGGCTGAGATGCACAAGTGGGATGTTAATCTCCAGTGATCAGAATTTTGTTTCATGGTGTTTTTCACCAGAAAAGAGACCGTACCAGTTCCAGCTGGGCCCAATCCACGTACCCAAATCATTCTGCTAATTGAATTGTCCGTGTTCTTCACTGCTTTGTGCTATGAAATGGTGCTGCTAAACACCATCATTTGTTGGTGGATAACACAAGCTCTGTGGACAGTTTGTTGTAATTCAAGTAGAGCAGAATAGAAAGCAGTGCTCCGTCACTGCGTAGCCACAACTATTGCTGTAATTAAAATTTGCTATCCTGACTACCAAAAGGAACTTTAACACAAGAGATATTGACAAAAAGAAGAAAGCCAGGTATTTCATTTTATATCAAAGCCTTAAAAATAAATAAAAATATTTCTTGCCCAATGTAATTTCTCTTTTTTCTGTAATGGGAAACTTTTTTATCTATCTCTTATCTTCTGAAAAGTTGTAGGGTACATAAGGAGTTGCAGCTCAGCATTTTAGAACTTCATTGTATCTGGAGAGATGCTGAACTTGGCAGGCTGAATAGAAGGCATTTAGGTAACCAAGCAGAAATACAGTTTAACTATCTCTCAGTTATTTTATCAGTAGGTGGCATTGGCAAGAATCTGCTGCAGGGAGAAGTTTGCAGTGGTGACTGATGCGGAAAAGGGCTTTGCAAGCTGATAATACCTACTGGTATAAGTGGCGACTACACATAGTAGGAAGCCTGAAAGTTTGAGGCTTTATAAATTTGTCAATTCAAAAAGAAAACAAAAACCCTTTCCACATGCACTGCAATGGAATAACTACTCAGTGACCCTGGAGAGGAAGCATTTTGTTTGTAGACTGGGTCCCAAAGTTGTTGCCTTTATTTTTAAAGGAAAAGGTCAGTTAATGAAACTATTTTTTATGTCTTATCTGGATTCCTTTATAATTCTGTGGTTCACAGCTATTCAGCTATCACAGCTACGATGCTAATGACCTTTGGTTTTATTGTTTTTGTTTTATCTATTGAGAACATTCAGTCCTTGTGGAAGAAGCATAAAAATTTTAATTCTGGTTCTTGGTGGATCCATCTGTGAATTTTAGTTCTGATTCTCAATCTGAGGTCATTTTTCTTAAATATTTTTTTTTTCTTCTCTTCTTGCATAACTCTGTAGTGGATTTGAGCAAAAAGCCTCATGGGGAAATAATCTCTTGTGGTTGCTCAGATTTATACATGAGTCATTTCTACAGCACTGACTTTTCCTTTGGAGTGAGAGTCCATGAGCTTAGTGTTTGTTATGGGGATGATCTGCAGAAGAAAGAGAGTAATTGGTACCAGCAGGCGCATAGTGCGCAGGATGGTTATGTATGGCATACTCGCCCACTGTACTCTCAACATAATTATGGACATAATTTAATTCCCACTGCATGGAACTGGCTGGCTTTCAGGTACAGCTGGCTGCTCCCCTGCTGGCGCAGGGAAACGCATGTTCCAGTGGCAGAGAATAGTCTGGGAGGGAGATGGTGGTGGCTGTGTCCCTGCCCTGCCTCGGGGCCTGCATTTTAGCTGGGGAACATAAAAGCTGGGAACAGCTGCAGGTGAGATGTTGTGTATGAGCTTTCCTCTCTCCTGCTGTTCTCTTGATGGTCTCTATTGAGTGTTGACAGCGGGATGGTGGCAGTTGTTTTCTGCTGCCACCACTTACCCACTAATGAACTTTCTACCGTCAGCAATTACAAGATTTTTGCTGGATATGCTAGTAGGCTTCCACCCCTTTACTGCATCCTGCCTTAAAAGCAGGACTTTTCCTTTCTACTCACTTTGGCTACAGAGCAGATGAGAGGACACCAACAAAGCTTCCTCGTACGGTGGTGGAGCACACGTGTTGTGTGGTGCTGTTCCTAAGCTACTGTGCTTTGTTTCTCACTAGGACTTTGTAGTTCAAGCAGTTTTAAAGTCTATTGACTTGAATATATGCTGAAAACAGAACCAACTGAGCAACCAGCTCTATGTCACGTCTGGTCTATGGTGGTTGAGGCACCATCCCTGGAGGTGTTCAAAAGACGGGTTGACATAGTGCTTAGAGACATGGGTTAGTGATGGTTTTTATCAGAGTTAGGTTGATGGTTGGACTCGATGGTCTTAAAGGTCCCTTCCAACCCAGACAATTCTATGATTCTAGGTGTAAGTTTATCTACAATGCACACCTACAGAGGTGTGACAGCAATACACTGCCAGCTCGGAGCCTGCTGGTGGGACACAGAGAAAGGTGCACCGGTCTTACAATGTGTTGAATAAAAAAGGTAACGGACTGATCAAACCAGCACTTTACTTGTATAACATTGCTGTGGAATAATTTGGGCAGCTGTGTCTCCCCTCTGTATTTGGTATCTCAAGGATTACAAGAAATTCCCTCCCTTAAAGTTGCCTTGACTTGTGATGTTAGAAAAGAGGGACTGAATTATATACCTCTCTAGCGGAATACTCAGTGTGTCTCATTTTGTTGTTGTTGCAGCAATCACTGAAAAGAAGAGGGAGCAAAGACCTGCCAAAATCAGAAAAAAAGTCACAGCAGACGCCAACAGAGGTACGTTGTCATAACAGTAGCCTGGATTGCCACGTGGAGGCGTCAGGGACACGATGGACATGATGTTCATCATCTGTAGATTTTCCCTTTGCTTGCGTGTTCGCATTGCTCTCTGTTTTCCTGTGTGCTGTGAAACGGAGAGCTCTTACCTACATCTGCACTCAGACAGCACTACGTCAAGGACCACCTGAACAAACCACCGGTCCTGCCAGGGAACCCAGCAGCTTTCATCTACTCTAGAGTTTAGGCAAAAGAAGTAAATGGGAGCACCAGTGAAACGAGATTATAGGCCCTTTGTGTGTTTACTTCAGGATTTTTGAACACTTACAAAGCCTATAAGGAAAATATAAGGATTTTTTACAAGCCTCCCACCCCTACAATGTATTTTTGGGGGACTGTGCAGACTTTAGTCGCAAGTAGAATAGACTTCTCCCCTCTTTAAAATTTAAGTATTTATTTCCCTCCCTTCAATTTATTTATCAGTGAAAAAATAATTGCAGGAAAATCTCTTAGTATCTAAACCTGTGTACCTACGATTGTTAATCTTGTGATTTAAGACCATCCACTGGAGGTCTCTGGTTTTACATCGTTTCTTCAAGTACTCCCTTTTCTTTTATTCTAAGGAGGACAATGAAGACCTGAAATGCCAGCTGCAGTTTGTCAAAGAAGAAGCAGCCTTGATGAGGAAGAAAATGGCAAAGATTGATAAAGAGAAAGACAGATTTGAACACGAGCTGCAAAAATATAGATCGTTTTATGGGGATTTGGACAGTCCCTTGCCGAAAGGTGAAGCAGGTGGGCCACCTACCACAAGAGAAGCTGAACTCAAGCTTCGACTGAGGCTCGTGGAGGAGGAAGCTAACATCCTTGGGAGAAAAATAGTGGAACTAGAAGTAGAAAACAGAGGACTGAAAGCAGAGCTTGACGATTTAAGGGGAGATGATTTCTCAGGGACCGCTAACCCGCTTCTGGGAGAGCAGAGTGAATCCCTGTCAGAATTACGGCAGCACTTGCAGCTGGTGGAGGATGAAACGGAATTGCTGAGGAGAAATTTGGCTGATTTGGAAGAGCAAAACAAGCGCATAACAGCTGAGCTGAACAAATACAAGTACAAGTCTGGGGCCCACGAGAGCTCTAGGCACCACGATAGCGCCAAGACAGAGGCGTTGCAGGAGGAGCTCAAAGCGGCGCGGATGCAGATCAACGAGCTGAGCGGCAAGGTCATGCAGCTCCAGTACGAGAACAGAGTCCTGATGTCCAACATGCAGCGCTACGACCTGGCCTCCCACCTGGGCATCCGCGGCAGCCCCAGAGACAGCGACGCAGAGAGCGACGCGGGGAAAAAGGAGAGCGACGACGACTCCCGCCCCCCTCACCGCAAAAGGGAGGGCCCCATCGGCGGGGAGAGCGACTCCGAGGAGGTCCGCAACATTCGGTGCCTCACGCCCACGAGGTCTTTCTACCCCGCGCCGTCCGGGTGGCAGAAGAGCTTCACCGACAGGCAGCAGATGAAGGACATTCGCTCTGAAGCCGAGCGGCTGGGCAAGACAATAGATCGCTTGATCTCCGACACGAGCACCATCATAACGGAGGCGAGGATTTACGTAGCGAACGGGGACCTCTTTGGACTGGTGGACGAGGAAGACGACGGCAGCAGAATACGTGAGCATGAGCTGCTTTACCGGATCAACGCGCAGATGAAGGCCTTCAGGAAAGAGCTCCAGGCTTTCATCGACAGGCTCGAAGTCCCGAAGTCCGCGGACGATCGAAGTGCAGATGAACCTTTGTCAGTGAGTCAGGTAGACTTTTACTTATTACGGCCTACAGGTAAAAAGGCTCTGTCAAATGAATTAAGCCTCAAATTCGATGTATGGCACGCGAAAAGCCTTTATTCTAGACAGGGCACAAAAATCACTACTTCTTAGATTATTTTAAATCTTCCTTGGGCCATATGAAACCTTGTTCTGCCGACGGGGCTGTTTGTGAACAGCAAATAGGTCCAGTCTCCTGGAAATTAAAAGAGTTATGCTCTAGGAGGTGGAAGATTTTACTCTTCTCTGGCCTTGCAACTACAGCTGCCAGAGTTCTGCCTTCATGGCTGGGAAGGCAGTGTTTTTGGCACGTACGTGAACGTGGCTGTTTTTCTTAGTGGTTGGTTAAATGAATCCTGTTAAAAGAATAAAAAGAAAATCTTACTAATTTTAAACAGGAGAAAGCATTAAATTTCCAGAATTACAGAGAATATGGCAAACCACAGAGAAAAATAAGACGTGCAACTCTACAGAGTCCCAGAGCCACATGGTAGTGTGAATATCGGAACTGCTGTCACTGACTGAGTCCTGGGGAACGCCCGTGGGTGACAGCATTGGGTCCAGCAGTGACTAGCAGCTTCTCTGTACTTCATTTGTATGCAGAATTGTTCGGGAGAGGTATGGGGGAGCAAATTCCTTTCTGACTCAAGATCTTTTGCCATCAAAAATGAAAATTACCTACCCTTATCTTATCATGCAATCCTATAGTTGGCAAATCTTGTTATTGCTCATGGTATTATCCAATGTTTTAGTAAATCTCTTGCTGTGTTAATTTGCTTTGCGCTGTCCTGCTAGTTTACAGCCAAAGTTGTTGCCAGGTGAAGCTGAAAGCTATTCTTTCTTATTCCTATGCTGACTAATTAGTCTTTTGTTTCCTTGTATCAGAAAGTCACAGACGCAGTGAGTTTAAAGCTAATCAATTATTATACATGTATTGCATGAAATCAAAGAGAACTGGCGTTGAGCATGCTCACTTTCTGGTGTAGTAATAGCTCTGAGCTTGTAGAGCTCCCATTACCTTAAAGGCAGAGCACTGCATGGGCTTGTACAAATTTAAAGTAAACTAATTAGTATTTTCTCTAACCAAATAACAGCACTAGTAGAATTGGCCGTTTCAGGGCTTGACCATGCAGAACTCCTGAAGTCAATGGGAGATGGGCACTTGGTCCCTCCACAAGCGTAGTCTGATTCACTATTTATTTTGTTGAAACTTTGGACTTGCTATTCCATTAATTGACTGTTCTCTCTGTCTTTGTATTTACTTTCCCAGATGTTCCAGCCTATCATTTTACTTATTCTCATCCTTGTATTATTTTCATCGCTTTCATACACAACAATATTTAAACTTGTCTTTCTTTTTACACTGTTTTTTGTACTGTAAGTCATTCATCATTTACTGTTCATTGTAGTATTATTTTCAGTTTGTTTATTTTGTCCACCCTCCAAGATAAGAAGTGCAAGAGACATAGTTTCTGTAATAGCCACTGCTGTAAAAACACTGAAGACTACTTGTTTGCCAAAACCAAAACCAAAGCAAAAATCCTGCAAAAAACATACCAAAAAGTCACCCAGTTGAATGGGAAGCCCACTCACCACGGTGTTCCAGGTAAGCAAACACAAACCCATATTTTTCACTTCCTCTGGTTTTATCATTTTTGAATAAAAATTTCCTGAGTGACTGGAACCAATTTAATATTCATTAATTTGCACCAAATCAGAAATGTGCGGAGTGGGCGTGAGGAGTCTTGTTCCTTTCCTCTTCCCACTCCCAGAAAAAGGATTTGTATTCTCACCACGTGTGAATAGTAAAACACCATTGGACGTGTGCTCTGCAGTTGTATGTCACAGGCTGTGTATACATTGCATGATTGTGATGATGATGTTTTTCAGCCCTGTATTACACGGATTAGGCACCGCGGAGGGGACAGAATTGGAATGGTTGGTATGTAGAGCACTATATTTGGAAATGTGGCAAGGGGCTGGAGTCCCTGAAAAATGGGTGCACAAAGAGGAGGTATCAGCGTAGGCTTGTTCTTGAAAACAAGAAAAAGAGTAAACTCACAACAATCAGCATTAATCTAATTAATCTAGCTTCCCCTCGGCGTGCTCTGCAGGTGTAATAACCTTCACCAGTTAAATCACTTAACCTTGATCTAATCCAAATGCTTATTCCCACCAGGGGATGTTGTCGTCATTATTTATTTTGTACTTAGCAAGATATGTCTAAAGGAAATGATAATAAACATATGTGAGATTAATAGATAGCCTTGCCTGGTGTCCCAATTAAAAAGAAAGCCAGGCCCAAAGAAATTTTGAGTTTCTAAGATGCTCTAATTTATGCTCAGTTGCCCAAAAGTTCAATTCCACATATTAGAAACTATTATGGCAAGATATGGTCAGGCGTATCATCCCTTCACAGGGAATTTCTGTAACTGTAAAGATAGTTCTCAAATCACTGGTAAAGGGCGTTTTGCTGCTTTTGTCTCAGCAACTCAGCAACTGAGTTCAGCAATTTTTCAGCAACTGCTTGAGAAATTCTTTTTTTTTTTCCCCATGGATTTGCAATTTGGACGTTAAAAGTATAATAATTTGAGGCTTAAACTCGTCATATCAAATCTTAGCACGAGGCTGACTTTGAGTTTCGTTCTGGTTTAGTGTCTCCCTTGGGGGAAGAAAAGGATCATTTGGCTTTTGTTAAATGTTACTCGCTCAATCCCATAAAAGAGAAAAAAAATCATACTTAAATCTGAGCTGACGTATAGGGCTTTCAGATTTTAACCCACAGTTGCTTACACCGTTCTCAGCCTTGTACGTAAAGAAGGTGAGCAGAGAGGGTTTGATCTACATGAGTGTATCAGTAGCAGCACCAGTGTAAAGCAGGAGGGAAGTTTGATACGTTGAATTCATGCACTGAATACATCTTGGGTAGGATTCGCTTCTTTCTCAGAAACCAGAAAAGGTGAGGAACAACCTTTTGAGAAAAGGTGGAGATAACCTTGGCACAGGACTGGCGATTAGAACCCCAGTGACTTCTCACGGTGTTATCAGTTCAAATCTCAGTTACACCCATAGTGGACTCACAGCTCCCATTTTGGAATATTCTGGCGAAGTATTAATATTCTGGCCACAGTATAATTGAATTTGAAGCCCAATATTGCCTTAATTTTACATTTCTCTGAAAGATTACATTTCTGTGTTCCCAGGGAATTCATTCCATGTTCTTTCAGAAAGAAGAGACCTTGCAAGTATAGATCTAATTCTGACATTTTTACGCTTGTGTAAATTGGCGTTAACTCCAATGAATTTTTATATCATTTAGAAAATAGATGCCTTTTTTTCCTCTAACACAACCAGATAAATTCAATTAAATTTGTTTCACGTTTAGAGTCAGCTCTGAATGCCCTGACAAAAATATTTTTCTTTACTCTTACTGAAAAAATTCCCATGATACCAGAATGATCATCTTCTTCAGGATCAGAGATACTTCCCTCAACTAAAAATATGCATGCCTGAAGCTCTGGTTAGAGACAGAGTAAGTGTCTGCTGACACATGTCACCAGCGCTTCAGCATCAAGCCCAGCAGAGAGCAGGTGCCACGGCGCAGAAATATGCCTGGCAGTCGGAAAATAGAAAATTGCCAAAACCACGGCTGTCTAAATGTGTGTTATAAAAAGAGATGAACTGCACATGAACTTTGGGAGTTGTTTACAAAAACAAGCAGAGCTTTAGGATATTAAATGCCCTTCCCCTTAATCACCCCAGAACTTGATAGGTGAGTAGGAGATTTCTAAAGGCATCGGTCTCAGGGACGTAATTCCCATTGGCTTCCATTTCTGTCTCTGATGTGACGCCAGGGGAAGTGATATTCAAACCCAGCTTTTGCCATTACACATGCGGTTGCCTATGGGGAAAATTACAGTGGCTCTATTTAAAGTAAACATCTAAAGTATCTGCCACCGATTTCCAATGTAACCTTGGAGAAGCGACATGACATAACACTTTGTTGGCTCTGTGTCTCCGCTGAGTTATATACCATCACACAAGTGCACAACAGTAAGAACAGAACAGGATTTGTGTTCCCTTCTGCCCATTTCCTGATTTATACACGCACACCTGAGGTGTATTTGCCAGGATCATCAAGGTGTAGAGAGTACCATCACTCAGGAACGTGACGTTGTGGCTGGGCTGGTGACAGTGGCAGCGGTAATTCTTCCTCCTTGTTACCAAGTTTACGAGTACACAGTAAAAGGGAGGTGCCATACCCCAGCCAGTACAGCAGAACCGAAGATGCTCTGAGATGCTCTTGGTTAACCAGAGGGCACACTGCCCTGACCGAGCGATCAGGTTATAGCCCACCCTGAGACTCACGCTCCTTCGTCTTCAGTCTGGAGTGATGAAGAGAAATTCAGCAGAGGGCTTCTTTAAAATGCCCCTGCACCTTTTATTTTGCTGAGGTGCTGACTTTTAACACAAGTAGGGCTGATACCAGGTACGGACAAAGTGCACTTTGCCTGTGGAAGCAATGTGTCAGATGTAATAAACCTACTACTACCTACTACTACTAAAAAATAAGTCTTCCTGCTTATTTTGCCTGTACCAGAGGCCAGAAAGCCACATGTGCTGCTTTCTCTGCTGCAGCTGGGCAAGGGACAGTCTGTGTTGGATAACCTTCTTTCCCCAAATGCAGAAGTCACCATTGGTGCACTAAAGGGTGTCAGGAGTGATGAGTCCAGGTCATTAGAGCTTGCTTTGTGGTTTTTTTTTTTGTCCCAGCTTTGCTCTGCCTTTCTCACACAAGGATGAGGAGGAACTTCTCTTCCCATACATGAGGAGGAGCTTCTTTGCTGCAAGGGTGGCAGAGCCCTGGAAGAGGCTGCCCAGAGAGGTGGTGGAGTCTCCTTCTCTGGAGACATTCCAAACCCACCTGGACACGTTCCTGTGGGACCTGCTCTGGGTGGACCTGCTCTGGCAGATCTGGACTGGGTGATCTCCAGAGGTCCCTTCCAACCCCACATCATTCTGTGATTCTGTGATGAGTTCAACATGGCCCTTTGACCTGTGAATGGGGTCCAGCTCTTGTCTCCTAATGAGCGCCTTGGTCTCACACATTTCTAATTCCTCACGCTGACAGAAATGTAAGATTTTGTCTGAGTGAAAACTTGAGTCTGGGATTTAGTCCATTGTTTTCTTTAATTTTACTCTGTTTTACTTCAAAGGGCTCGCGTAACAAGACAAGGAGCATTGCGTTAGCAATATTATAGACAAGAATAATAGCCAAAACTGATGGATAAGAGTTAAAAAAACCCATGTCTTGAGAGTCTGTCTTCATTTGCAGCACTGCTGGCTCCAGGGAGGAGGCAGTGTGTGGCACCCGGGCTCCGTCCTGCCCCCTGGCACTCGGGCTTGGCTCCCAGCCCTGTCTGCTGGCCTGGTGGGATGTACCCCCCCCAAAGAAAGCCATGCTGCTGCTTCATGAAGAGGGAATTTTTAAATCCTCAGAGTATAGAGGCTGGGGATTTTCTTTGGAAGCATTCAGTCATGGGCTTGGGCATTTTTGTTCAATTTTTAGATTGTCTTTGAAATTTCCACAAAGAGCTCGGGTCCCATTATTACGTTACATGGGAGCAGAATGAGCACCCCACTAACGTATGTGCTGAGACTTACAGCTAGACCATATAAGGAGGAAAAATGTGTTTTCCCTGAAACCTGCTTTGGTATTTGCGATAAAATGCACACAGAGCTAAAAACCTTTGTGCAGCACATGGATTGTATAACAGATAAAACCGAATTGTTCTAAGTAGGCGAGTGCTGACTAAGCAAAGGATGTGTGAATCCTCCTTGTCTCAGTGATCCTCTTGCCATCAGTTGCTCTAACCACAAAAATACATGTCATTCCTGCTTAGTGCATTCGAAGACACCCATCCAGTACCAGAATTTGTCCAGGGTTTTTTTGCTGCATGAGTCGAGTACTTTGTGGCCCTTCTCCAGGCACACGTGAGGATAAAAAGGGAATTTTCTGAGGATGGGTGGTCTCCATCACTCTCCACAGACACATCCAAGCACCAGCATCCAGCAGGGCAGTGGGATGGGTGTGAAGCTTCTTCCTGAGGGTCCCTCTCAGTGTGCCAAGTGAATTTATGCAATTTAACACACAAATGAAAGCCATTTAACACACAGTGCAAGGGGAGAGTCGCCGAGGCGGGCAGAGACGCAACGGAATGAGCAGAGCTCCTGGTGCCTGTGGCTCAGCAGGGGGAGCAGCCAAATTTCTCTGTGCTTCAGGGTGTCCCATGGACTTCCACTGGCTGGATCATTTTTGTCACACACGGTCCCTCCCCTCACCCCACGAACACTCACTGTGGGCACTCCCAGTGCTTGAAATCCAGCCCAAGGTGGTTTTGGACCTTCCTTGCTAGCCTGATGCCAGGGATGAGTTTTGTTGCCCAAGCGATTTTTCAAGTGCTTTTTTGTGTTGCTGAGACACAGAGTATCTTAACAGACTGCAGAATCCGATCCAGAAACCTTATAAAGTAGCAGGAATATTTCAGTGTGTCCCAAAGAAGCCATTATCACTATTGCCAGAATGCAAGACAGTAGGATTACATGGTGCCCAATAATTCTGCACTTCTTAAGTGATAGTGTATTTAAAATACAGAAAAAAAGCTTTTAGGGAGGAGTGGTTTCTTTTAGCTCTTTAAGATAGCTGTTGCCCAACAAAACTGCTGCTTTAAGCAAACTCCCTTCACAAAGCAGCTTATGAGGATCCAGTTGCAAAGCTCAAAATGATCATACGGAAAAATATAACCCTGAAAAATGGGTCTGGAAGGCAGCAAAGAGTCTTCCTTTACAACACAGACGCTAATAAAAGAAACCTAAAATTGCCTATTGTCATAGCTTTAATATTAACACTAGCTGCTTTGGCAGGCTTTAAAGACTGGACTGCGCTATAAAACCTAAAAATGTCCTGGACGTGGAGTTGTTTACACAAAATATGAGGAGCTATAGAGTTACAGGGCTGGGGGTTGGAAGGGGTGGCTGTAAAACCATCCTCCGAGCGCTGACGTCAGGTGGAAGCCAGCTGCCGGGGCGATGCTCAGCCCGACTGCCTTCCAGCTTGCAAAAGTTGCGGAGTTTATCCAAAGAGCGTGGCGAATGCTGCCCCGGCTGAAAGGCGGTGTCTCGCTCAGCTTTCTTCTCTCTTTTAAAGATGGAGATTCGCAGAACCGGGTCCCAGCCAGCTATGCCTTCCACTGCTTTCGCTGCTGCTTAGAAATGGACTGGAAAACTTCTGGAGGATTTCTTATTCCATGAAAAGGTACGGTTGCGGTTTATTTTAAACCAGTCGTTTTGAACAGTTGAGATTAAAAAAGAAAGCAAATTACCAATGTGGCAAACAGCAGCTTAAACATCTCTCTAATGTTATTTATATAGAATGCGGTGTTCGTTTGTGTTATAGATGGTCTTTATTCTTAGAGAAAGACTCCTCATTAGTTCAGTCACTTTCTTCAGAGCAGGCACAGATATATCAACAGAACAGGGATGACAGGTAGCCTTGTGAGCACTCCAGACTCCTTCCGTCCTTCTCTCTCTCTCTCTTTCTCTCTCTTCCTCCTATTTTCTTTCTTTCTTTCTTTCTTTCTTTCTTTCTTTCTTTCTTTCTTTCTTTCTTTCTTTCTTTCTTTCTTTCTTTCTTTCTTTTTCTTTCTTCTTTCTTTCTTCCTTCCTTCCTTCCTTCCTTCCTTCCTTCCTTCCTTCCTTCCTTCCTTCCTTCCTTTCAATTCTCTCTCCCTCTTTTTCCTTCCCCTTCTCTCTCCCTTTCGCTCTCACTCAGTTGTAGTTTCTTTTTATGTATAAAGCGCATGGTATTGTGACACATGGCACACTTTTGTAGCTGAACAAATACATAAATTTACAATTTCCTTAGTCATCCAAAATACAGCACTTTGTTGGAAATATAATTTAATCATTTTTTTTCCTGTAAAATCAAGGGAATATCTGTGTATTTGAATGATTGTGCACATACAATTTAATTAATCCTTGTTGAAGAATAACATCTCATCTGATGTCACTGCATATTGTTTTCAGAAGTTGATAGAGGCTGGTTACAAACTATTTTGCATTTTTAATATGTCAGTAGAAAGGGCATGGGTAAGACATGGGGAATAATGACATTAACATCAAATAGGTGCTTAAAATATTTTTGCTTGAGAGGAGGGAGGGCTAAAGGAAAAGTTCAGGGAAAATGCAGCTGATGTAGGCAAAATTGATTATTTGCTTGAATTTGATTGCCATAATGAGCTTCTGACCTTGTCTAGGACATGCAGAAAGTGCCAATACTGCAAGAGCACAGACACTGTTCTGATCCAGCAAATTATAACGTGGCATTTTATATCCCTTTGGGTTGCTTAAGTCACGTGAAATAAATACCCATGGGGCCATCTCAGTGCTCTAGACAGAGGTTATACCACCACCACTACAAATACTGGATTTTATTGCTAGTAGAAAAAAACAAGTAAAGTGTTGTCGTCGTCCCCCCCAAAAAAAAACAACAAAAGACAACAAAATCAAAAGAAGACAAAATAACAAGAGAAAAAAAAAAGGTGGGGGGGAGATTCATAGAAATAGGAGTTAAAATTCTCTGAGGAATTTATCTGCTGTACAATAGCAGTAAAACTGCATAGAAATCCAGCTGCTTGCATCAATAAACACGAGTTTTCTTCTCAGAATTCATGCCAAGACGAAATTGGAGAAGCGCAAGAAGTGCAATACAAGCTTTTTGTGCATCTTAGAGCTACAAGTGACTATCTGTAACTTCTGTAGCTAACCCCTTCCAACACTTGATTTCATTTTGATGGGCCCCAATCCCTTTTAAAATCAGAGTCCCTTACAAACCAACTTGGAATCTGTTAAGACGAATGCAAACATGGCCATAGCAGTTCCCAGAACTAAGAAACCATCAGAGGCCTTTTCAATGCTATATGCACGCTTGAAAGGAGTACATATTATGTATCCATTATGATATGTGTAAAAAAAAGCTATATAGTATTGACTTTCTTTCTAGTAACATGCTGCTGATTGAAGCATGGTCATTATTACAGAAAGTGCACAAGCAAAATCACCATTTGTGTAAGTTGCAGACAGATTAGACCTGTCTTGTTCATGGCTTTACAGCATTTCTATGTTGTTCTATTTCTTTCTGAGACGTATTTGAAGGATTCTAGTGGGGCGGAGAGTCGAATTTTGTTTATTTCTCAGAGATGCCTTGACAGCTTATAAAGACATAAATGTAGACCAGAAAAAAAGAGAAATGACTGTACTAAAAAATGCAACCTTTGATTTAGCAAGGTGAGGAAGTATTGGAAGTATTGAAATGGTTTTAAAGTTTATTAGCAATAGACATTTAGATTGCAACAGGTCTTAAGTGCAGTGGAATTTTTTGGTAAAAGTTGTTTTTGGTCAACACTTACTGAAGTCCATCACAAAGCTGAAGTGTTGGCCGGGAGAGGTGCAGTCTCCGTAGCCTGTCTGCCTTCCCTAAGGAGCCCTGACCAAACCAGGGCTTGGCTTCTTTGTGATGAGAATGCTGTGCTGTCTCTCAGCAGCAATGAGTTTCAAGTTTTATGTTTTTATAAAGCTGCCCTGTATGTTTTTAGGCAGGTGGAAGAAGACGGGTCTGAAATCTGTTGGTAGGTAATTGAGGGACTCAAGGCAGACGTGAGTCAGAGTTTGAAAGAGTAAGCTCCAATACCATGTTACGTGGTGACACTGTTGTGAAACAGGCTGGGAGAGATGTTTGAAGAATAGTCAACTTGTTCTCCAAGTCCTCCCTCCAAAATTGCTTGGGGTACCCCAGTTTTCA
Organism: Calidris pygmaea; assembly: GCA_003697955.1. NCBI lineage: Eukaryota > Metazoa > Chordata > Aves > Charadriiformes > Scolopacidae > Calidris > Calidris pygmaea. Next base: position 848,223 of record QJSC01004954.1, on the reverse strand, counting down.
GCCCCTGAATTTGGGTTGGGCCCATGCTGGCTGTCAGTTGAGAGGTCCTGTAGCAGGACTTCCTATGCCCCAAAGACCTGAGTAACCCACTGGGCTTCAGCTGAGCTCTTCTGCTCACTTGTTCAAGAAAGAAGCTGACTCCAAGTGTGGCATCAGCTCCCCAGTCAGCTGAAATAACGCAGACAGTGGTAAGCAGTGATTATACAGTAGCCACAGCTGAATCAACAAGACTCTTCCAATAAAGTGAGGGATGGGAAAGAACTTTACATGAAGCTCAAGAATGAATTTTCACTATATCAAAGAAAATGTGGGCGATAAAATGGGTGGTCCCTGTGAGCTGACCATCGCTGACCATCAGTCAGGGAAGTGAATACATTCCAGGGTGGTAAATTGGGATTATCCCTCGTTAACTCTCTGATATCTCGATTGCCTGCCCATGGGCTCGGTTTCTGGCTGGAGACCAAAGCAGTGCAGAGGCATCTGGGGACTAGAACTAGATTCTATGTCCACCCAAGTAACACAACTGCTGGCTTTGAGAGCCAAAGGTAACAAACTCAGTATCAGTGTGTGTGTACCAGCCAAGCCATTGTAACCGAATAAATGAGTATTATCGGCCTTGCTGGCACAGTAAATGTGCTGATGGTTGTGGGGTTTCTATTGTAAAGCCTAAGAGGGCAAGAGGAAGACAAGGCCCATAAAATTTGTAACTGTTTTCCTCCAAAGCCATGTGCAAATCCAAAATATTTCCCTTAAAATATACATATTTAGTGGTTCAATTCGTTTTTTTTTCATTTACAGACACTAAGATACTAAAGGCTTCTGAAGAGGAAGGAGAAACTGAAGCACAAATTAGTTAAATATTCTGAGCAAGTTTTGAACTAGATTTGAGTTAGTGCTACTGGAGAATAATTTCTAGTTTTCCCTATGCTTGTCCTGAAACTGACATTTAGAGATTTAGATCTGTAAATCCAAAATACCTGAACTCTTTGTAGTGACCTACAGCCCTTTATACAGTAGAATGATGCTTTCTACTGTGTATGTATGTTTGTTACCTGTTATTAGCTTTCCTGTCCTGTTTTTCTTCTTATCTTCTAAAGCGCTCATGTGGCCAGGAGAATTTTCTGCAGGTATCAAGTTCACAGTCTTCAGTTGCCAAAAAAAAGTCCCGGTCTTTGTCGTGCTCCACGCGTGTGTGACGGGAGTGTTGGAGCAAACATGATAGCATTACACTTGCCGTTGTCTTTTGAGCAAACGTAAAAATAGCTTTCACCCTCGAGGGCAGACGTTGCAGGGTCCCAAGGTCTTGAAGTGCCACTCAATATCATGCAGACCGGAATGTCATTGAAAGTGGGTTTATAGTGAAGAATAATGGCAAGGATGCAAGGTGACTGCGGTACACAGCTCGCTGTGGCAGAGAATTCAGGGAATTCTGTGATGCTGGATGCGTGTCCCTCCTCCCCTTTCCAGACCAGGCCTCTCTGCCCTCGGGTTTGTGTCCTGTAACGCTTAATTTACCCATATCTAGTCAGACTCCAGAACTATATCATGCAGTCCTGTGAGGCTGTTCCCCTGCAAGCACCTTTCAGTTAATTATTTGGGGGTTTTGCTTGGGTTTTTTTTCCCCGTGGAAGCCAGAATCAAACACAAGTAAGAATTATTCTGATAAACTTCCAGGAAACATTCAGGGAAGAAAGAAAAAAAGCCGAGCTATCTTCTTGCTGTCACACGGGCCGTAACCATGGACCTGCGTAAACAACTGGAGAATACCGAGAGGAACTGGAATAAAGAGAAGATGGAATTGCTGGAGAGATTTGACAACGAGAGGAAAGAATGGGAATGTCAATGGAAGGTCATGCAGAAGAAAATAGAAGAGGTAGTTTTAACCAAAACTCTGAACACTAACCTTTTCACTTGGGGTGAAGTGAATCGGGTCGCTTCAACTTTTTTTTTTTTCTTCTGAATTTTATCCTGTATCTTACCTGTCCCCGGAAGTTTCTAATACCTGATAGTAGGATGCAAAGCCTGGGGTTAAGCAGTATTTGCAATTGCTCGTTTAATAGTCATAAATAGGAAGCGGGAGGTTAAATACCGCTTTGTGTGAAATTTGCTGTGGCGTTGCCGGCTGCTGCAGCTCTGCTGGGGGAGCCACACGGCTCCTCCCCTACACCCTGCTCTCGAGGACGTGCTGAACACAGGCAGTGATAGGGCTTAGGAAAATGGGTGTCTAGTACAAAAAGCCTAGGCATCATCATTCTCTGGCAAAAAGGCACGAGATGGCAAAGGTCTGCTGGGCCAAACGGTAATATTAAGGACGTCGTACATTATATGCTGCATTCTGGCTAGGACCTGCTCCATTTATGGATGGCTTTTAGTAGAGAAAACAGCGATAGTAAATAGCATGGAAGTCCTGACACCACTTCTGTTTACACCTACTAACGAACACTCACTCCCTGCCGTTTCTAATGCATCTCCTTCCAGAAGGGTAGTTAGTTATTATTCTTCTATCCCCAAATTGCCCCTGCAGCAGAGCCCTCTGGCACTCTGCAATGCGCAAGCTGAATCTGCCTTGGCAACACGTAGAAGCAAGTTTTTTCACCACCGAGTTTTCCACATTTTTCATTCTAATGTACACAGGGAGTAGCTTTGCTCGCTGCCTGCCAACACCGTCCCGTGGCTGCGCAGCGCAGGAATGTAGGGCAGAGATTGCTCACGTGGAAGAAGGAGAAGGGAAATGATCAGAACAAATGAACTGCAGCCGTCCTCTGCCCGTTAAACCCGCCGGCGGTGTAACCCCCTAACGCCAGCTCTCTTACCTGCAGTCCTGGCAGACTTTGGTACGATAGGGTTTGCCACGTTTTGTCTTTCGTGTTAGGACACTTGCGTGCAGTCCTCCCTAATTTCACCCCCAAGGTGAGAGTGCTTCAAAAGTCAGCAATTCCCCTTTGAAAAGGGGAATTTCAGTTTGTTGGGTATATGAGCTGGTTGGAAATGACGGTGATGTGTTGTGGAAAGGTATTCTGGCCATTAGCAGTCAGACAGCGAGGAACATGATTTTCCTACGTTCTTTATTAATGTATGGATTAGGAAAATATGACAGAGACAGAAAAAGAGATGAAGAATGGAATGGGGCTGAGGGGAAGAGAATGAAGCAAATTGCTGGGTAGAGCAGGACCAGACAAAACTGCAGGTGACGCCCCAAGGTTATCGGTGTCCTAAGGTCCCCTCCTAAGCTGCATGTGTAGCTGCCCTTGGTTTATGTTGCCTGACATTTCTTCACCAAGAGCCACAGAGCCAGAGAAAAGGGAAGATTCATTTTAAATGCCTTTATCTGCAGAGGAATTTCCTCGATAAAACTTGTGCCACCGTATCAGCTTGTATTTTTATTTGGCAGTTTTCTCTAGCCCACCAAACCCTAACTTAACTCCTGGATTCCTCCGGGAAGGCTTATGTGGTTTAGGAGAGGATATTGTTGAGTTATGGGGTGGTATCCTTCCTTCTTTATGCTGAGTCCCAGTGAGGCCCTCATTTCTTGGAAATGACAAAAGTTCAGCCCCCAGGTTCCCTGCACAGCTGGGCTTTGGGAGTGAAATCTGAAAGCCCAGAATAAGGCCAAGTGTGAAGGCTCTGAATGTGAAAATACTTCTGATCCACAGCACTACCCGTGAAAGGGCTGCATGTTCTTCACTTTGTTATTCTTTTTCACGCTGTCCTTCCAAAAGCGGCTGTGCTGGCCCCGTGTGCTGTGAGAGAGCAGGCAGAGGGCTCTCCAGAGGTGCCTGCTCTGTCCTTTCTTCACAACTTAAGAATGAAAGTTTATAAAGAGCCGTGGGATTCTTGGCCCTGGAAATGATAGTGTAAGCAGAAGAGGTTTTTATGATGTTGCTGTTTTTTCTAATTTATAATTTATCACAGTTCCCTAGTTTGAATGTGCTGGGTGAGAGGAATTATCACGTTCTCATTTCCTAATGAAGCCACTGGATCTCAGCAGATATAGCATGAAAGCAGATAAGAGGTGACAGCACGTTGCCAAATGATACCATTCTGCAGTCCTGATTTATCACTCCAGTCCCAGGGAAGAGTTCCACTTGCCTGAGAACCAGAAGAGTCCGCTCTAGTGCCGATGGCGCTGTATGGGATGAGAATTCACTTCCCCTCCTTACACTTTAAACTTTGTTAATGTACTTTAACAGGCTGTAATTTAGGCAGAGCCCTCTCCCTGCCTCACCTTCCCTCACATTCCTCATCCCTCAGATCAAGGCTGTATCCACCACGTAGTGTGCTGATATCACTTGGAGGATGACCAGACAGTGTCTGGCCCAAGGCAGGGCCACTGACCTGGTGCCGTCTCTTCCAGTCCACCCTGTGGGTGGGAGCCATACATTAAAACCATGGCAAAGGGACTGTAAATGGTAACAGCCCCTTCCTCATCCTGGGACAGTAGCTTTCTGGGAACTATCACACTCTATGACTCAACACTTTTCTACTAACATATGTATAAAATATTTTTACTTGGTGCTATTGAGTGAAGCATTGTTCAAACCAGAAGATTAATATGTTCTTTTACCATAAATTATGCCATAAAATCATACCACAGTACCGTGATTTAATAGAGGGTTTTATTGTTTTTGCAGCTTTACCAGGAGGTAAAACTGCGGAGGGAGAGCAATATGAATGTCCATGATAACAAGGCCATTCAGAGCAAGGTGCTGCAGCTCTCCATGCGTTCCCCTGCTTCGGAAGAGAGTGACACAGTGGAGCTGAACCATCGACACAATGTGGAAAACGACAGGATGGAAAAAGGGAGTTTGCTCAGTAAAACAGGGCACGAATGTAAAGAAACCAGAGGCAAGAGTGGAAACAACACTCTGCTAATGGACAATCTGGGCTTTGAGAACCAAGAGGAACCTGAAGGCAGCCTCAGCATCAACACTTCCAAGAAAAACGCCAAGAATTATATTGGTGATCTCAACATAGTAAGTAAAGTATGAGCATGTGTCAGTTACAAGCGTGAGGAAAATCCTGAGGGGTTTGGCCTGCCAGGTTAACCTAAAGAACCGATCCACCTGATTTCAGCTCTCCAGCAAGGCACTGCCTCTACTTCCTCCTGGGTTTGCTATCAATGAGTGTCTTCTCCCTGTTTAAATGTGCTAACAGTGTGCTCTTTAACTCCATTCATAAACTGGGGGCATTTCTGTGTCTTTCCTTGTGCTGCTCTTTTCTGCCATGAGCCTTAAATGCAAATTGCCACAAGTTTCAAAATAATTCTGGAGGTACCATATGAAAGGCTTATATTAAAGGACTGTTTTTATATTTATAAAGGCTCTTAAAGAACTTGCCAGAGTCAGTGAAGAATTATGCAGCTATCAAGAAGAAATTCGAAAGAAATCCAACCACAGAAGGTAAAAACATATTTGTAGTCTTTATATTAGAGGAAGAAAACAATGGATGAGACTGTGCTCCTGTTCGCTCTGAAGTGGGGTTTGCTGTTGAATTTATTAGGAGTTGGGCAGTTCCTGTCCTCCTAGTGCTCCATGCTCAGCATAAAACACTCAAATGAAATACACTGAAATATGATACAAGGCCACGCGTGACCAGCAAAACAGAGTTTAGCTATAGAACCCACAAAATGAAACTAGCTTTTATGTGAGATGAAATTGTACTTGTTGCTAATGGCTATACGCAGGACTGGGAGAGTGAACAGATATTTCGCTCTGCCCTGGTCCCATTTCCCTGCAGTTCTGTACAAGGCTGGGTGGGTTTGTTAGGCTGGACGTTTCTTATGTCAAGCCCAGATCTCACCTTACGTGTGGGGGATGCATCAGGGACTGACAACGCAAGAGTGCGAAGAAGGCAAGAGGAGGAAGAACAGCCATACTTTTGTACTAATGGAAAGATGGCAAGCCAGACCCTGGACAGTATGGCAAATGAACATTCTGCCATCTGTTAAAAATGTAAGAGTCATGGTCTGCCATAGCAAGGTAAACAACAGTCTCCCTCTCGGGCTGTGCAGAGAGAGTCTCAGAAGGTAAGACTGAACCCGTGGTGGGACAAGGGTGTACCATGAAAGAGACTGAGAAAGATGCTCCCCAAGAGCAGAGGGACTTCTTACATCCCCCCATGCAATCCCTTGGCTGTCTGTCGTTAATTTATTACTCTAGCTGGGTTAGTGTCTGTATCTCTAAAGCAAATAGATTCATAGCTGATGCGTAGTTTCTAAATCCCGGCTGAGAAAGGTGATTTTTTGAACAGATCTCAAAAGACACATTTCTACTGTCATGTGTAATGTTAGGAAACCTACCCAGGGGAGGCACTATGTCCTAAAGCTTTCTTCGTTCATCTCGTAGTTGGGTAGACTCCCACTGGAGTCATTAGAACTCACAAGGTCCCACTGTCCTTACGGTAGGATAGGTAAGAAAACAAGCAATCATCTACAAAAACTCAGAAAAAGAATTTTTAGTGGCAAGGGAAAGGAATACAAGATTCCCTTTGTTGAGCTTTCTTCAAATTCTTCATGTGTGTTTCAGACACACTGGATGTATCCGCTGCAGCAAAACCGCTCCCAAATCTTGTTAAGCAGCCGGTGTGAAAACTCCTGCTCACGGGGACCATGCCGCGGTCCCCCGGGGGAATACCCTTATTGCTCATCCCTAAAACACCTCTCCTTTTATTTCCAGAATGAAGTCACTTCCTTTCCTGAGGGAATTTGAGGAAACGCAAAAGGCGGTTATTCTGCCTGAGATGAACCATGTGCCCAGCAAGGACTCACAGACTTTGGTTGCCTTTGAGACAGAGGAACATAATAACAGGAAAAATCTGATGAGCTCCACCAAGGCTTTGAAGGACATTTCTTACGGAGGTCTTACTGGTGACAGAGGAACAGACTTCACACCTTGGCAAAAGAAAGAAGCTCCACCGGTTCCTCCCCGGAGCACGTCCCGGCACCTGACAAACTCCCTTTCTGCCGTGGCACAGCTTTGTGAAGCTCCACTACGAGACCCAGGCATCAGAAGCAATTGCAAGGCTCAGGAGTGTAGGAGTGGAAGAAGACTGCTGAATCCTTCACCTGTAAACCAGAAGGAAGCTGCAGCAGCCTGTGCGAAGGAAGGGCAGGCTGTGAGAGGCCCCGTGATGGTAACTGCTCCAACACCAGTAACGAAAAGTGAGTGCAATGTACCGACAAGTTTCTGCCACAACACGTGGGCGTATGATGTGGGCAAACTTGGAAAAGACAATCAAAGCGGACCTTCCCCACTGTCAGCCCAAAAGAGCTGTTCGGATGGAAATATGGCCCAAAGCAACAAGATGCACCAGAAACAAAATCCCACGTCTCACAGCGGCCCTTATTACCGTAACGAGTTTTATGCCCCCGCCGCCCTGCACAGCGATCGTTTGGAAGGCTCTGGGTGTTCTTTAGGAAAGACCCAAAGAAATGAAACTTTAGCAGCAAAGATCGATGAGTTCAACCGGACTGTGTTTCACACAGATAAACGCAACAACGCTCCGCACGAAGGCCAGGTGCCTGGAACAGCACGGGAAGGTGGGAAGCCCTGCGGCCCACAGTGTGACCCTGCTGCTGGCGGGACAGACACTGCCAAGACAACTTGCCTTTCAAACACCAAATTCCCTGCAGCGAAGGAGAAAGAAGGCGGCAACCCCAGCAAAGCTGTCGGAACGGCCGGGCAACAAAAGCAAATAAATGGACTTCCAAATACGAGTGGCTACAGGCACATGCTTCACGAGCACGACTGGAGACCCAGCAATTTATCTGGTCGCCCGCGTTCAGCCGACTCGAGGTCGAACTACGGTGTGGTTGAAAAGCTTTTGAAAAACTATGAAAAATCAACAGTGACTTCTCCGTGTAATGCAAAGTGCTGCAAGGATAAGTGGACACGGGCAAATTGTGAGTTCACCGACGGGGGTTGTGAGACATGGAGTCACTATTTAGAAACGCTCCAGATTGAGCAAGGAAAGCAAGAATTTCCGAGGAATTCAGCCAGGCATATTGGGCAGCAACTCAAGCAAGGAAAAGAGAGACAGAAGTTACCAGAGGTAAGGTTCATAAGAACGGCAAGAACAAAATAATGCCATTTCATACCAAGCTTCAGATTCTAAAATGAGGCAGGCTAACATGATATTATAAATAATTATGTAAAAATAGACACTTTGGGCAAGGATCTGGATGAATCAAGAGTGTTTCCTCTCAAGATAATGGAGGAGGGATAGTAAGGAGGAGAAAAAGATAATAGGGGAGGGAAGAAGCATGTAAGTAAGAGTGAAGATGTGTGCCAGATCTTAACCTCTGCTGCTGCTGTGGAAAGCTAGATTTTACCTGCAGTGCAGTTAGTCAAGGATTGAACTAGATAGAGCTGCAATCAGGTTTTAACTCCCTCCGTTCTTCCTTTAGCTGAGGAGTTGTTTCATAAGCCTTCCCAAAAAAGCTTAAGCACACTTGGACACATCAAAACCCTAGAGGGCTCAGATAGCATTCCTCAGCATCAAGGGTGCTGCTTGGTCCAGGATTGCCTTGGAAGGGCCTGTGAAAAGGGGTATTGTAGCTCCGTAAAGCTTCCAGTAACAAAGCGACCTCCTCTCAGTTCCAGGCTTCTCCTGTATATACAGCATAAGCTCACAGAAACAGAAGAGTATGGCATGACTAATTAATTTATATTTGGCTGAATTTTATTTGCAGAGCTTTGGAAATATTGCTTTTGCCAACATTCTTTCTTAATGAAAAGAGAAACGCATGGTTTTGAAAATGCACTGTAAGTTGCAGGTTCTGTAAAAGGCCACAAAGAAAGAAAAGTAATTTTTCCTGGGGAGCTCCTTGGCCAACGAACACAAAGAGCAATGCCCCTTAGTGCCTCAGAAAAGACAAGGCAAATGTGTTTGGAGCTGAGAAACCTCAGTGGGTTCAGACTGTCAGCTGCTGTGCTTTAAGCTGTCACAAATTCACAGACCAGTGGAGCTATGTGGATTTAAACAGCTGAGAATCTGACCATGCAGATTTCCTTCTGCGTGCCTTTCTGCCAGCCTTGCAGTGATGCAGCATCTTGCTCAGCAGACACGTCTTTCCTGCAGGAAAAAAAAAAAATAAAATTAACCTTCTGATTTCTTTTCTATCCAGTGAACTTTTGGTAGGAAAGCAAATTTTCATCCGTGAATATATAGGGAAGAAATAATGACCAGATAATGACTGGGTTTACATTGATGTAAGCCCAGGAAAACTTTACTAAGCCAATTGGATTTTTTTTTTTCTCCTTAGGCTCACGCTTTCTGTTGTCATTTCTATCTGTACAACCCAAGTGCAGAATGCTGCCTGATTGGGGGGTACCAGTTTAGGTCCAGCAGCATTCATGTCACAAAGACATAAAGAACTACACATGGCACGAGGCATGATGGCATGAGATTTATTCTCATTATTTCAAATTTACATCTCTGTAGCCACGTTCAAAACCTGTTGGTTTCCCTGTGTATGCAAGGCTCTGCACCTGGACGTGTGGCTGCATTAACCCATAACCATTGGGGATTACTGGGCGTGAAGAGCTCCACGGGGCGCTCGTGGGAACAGAGTTCTGAGCAAGATGCGGCTGCTGCAATGGGATCTATGGAGAAACCCCTGAGAAGTGTAGAGATCGTGCTGCAGGAACGGAGGATGGTGTTCCCAGCCCCACCTTCACAACAGCATAGAGTGTTCATTGACACAAAAAGGCCTTCTAAAAATGAAATGAGAAGGGAGCGTCAGTCCTGGCCTGCGTTAGCCTTTTGCACCTTTCCTTGTGTCTGACGCTCGTCTCCGTGTATTTTAAACTGCAGCCGGCGGGAGAGCCCCTGTAGATAGGAATAGCTGTTCTTGTGCATTCTGTGCGTTGCTGAGCCCCTTTTAATAGCTGCCGGAGCCCCCGCCGGGAGCTGGGCCCGAGCGCCCGCTCCATCCCCAACGCATCCCACAAAAGCCGCCACTGCCTAAAGCGAGGAATTGCCTTTGTGTTCTAGATGTCCCTGCCAGCCAAAGGTTCCAGTGGGAAGGGTTTCTCCCGGCCGGCTCGGCCAGCGAACCGCCGCCTGCCTTCCCGGTGGGCGGCCAGGTCCCCCTCGGCGCCGCCCGCGGTGAGAAGAACGGCGTACGACTGCTCCGGCTCCTTGCGCTCAGAGCCCGCGGCGGTCTGAACCCAGGGCTGGGCCGGATGGACGGCGGCGTGAAAGCTCTTCTTTCTCATGATAACTGTGTCCGGGATGGGTCAGAGCAACCGGGTCTTCTCCAAGAGGGACCCCCACCGCACGCCGGACAAAGCGTTCTGAATCTTAGGTCACCATCACCACGGTCTTCAGTGTTTTTATTGAGATGAAATAACTACACCCCTGGTTTTCTCTGTTGGTTGTTTTGTTTGTTTGTTTGTTTGTTTTGATAACAGCTCACTGGGAATTTCTTTTGAATGGCATCTTCCTTAATTTGCCAACCAGTTTTGAGTTGAACCAATGTATAGTGCTGTATATTCTGACTCTTCTGCAAAGAGCAGAAGGTAAAGCTGTGTGCATGGTCCTGTGTCCGTAGGTGCATGTGTTGGGCTAGGAAGTATACAGGTCTGTATTTAGAAGAGACAAACCGTGCTAGTGTTGACATTGAAATTACAACCTATACGCCAACATAAATATATATACTTTGTGTTTATTTTAAAAAGTTTGAAATATACAGTCCTGATGACATTTATATTTTGTATATCTTTTACATAGGCTCACAGGTGTAGTATTTAATGTACAAAACTAAATATGCATTTTTGTGACTGATCGCAGCGATAATGCCTTGCACAATGTGTATCTGAAGCAGACGAGCTCGACTGAGTCGTCAGTCATGCTTCACGGCACCCGCCTTCGGTTTCCTAACCCTTCCCATGCTAGGGCAAAATACCCAAACATATTTTTTCTGAATTAAAATATTATATGATTTGTAATACATTAGCCTTTTTCAGCACCAGAGACATTCCTGAAATGCTCCAATCCCTTTAAAAAGCTTAAATGTGCCATTATATATATATAGCATACTGTAAACACTTCGGTAGTTGCAACTACTGTAACATACCATTTATGAAGGGAAAAAAAAAGGGTTGTATATGCTCAATTCTGTAAAACTTATTTTTCCTTCTAGCATTATACTTTGAGCTTTGGCGAAGTCCCCTAGCGAGGGACTTGTTTGCTTTTGCTCCAGGCAGGAGCACAAGGACCACTGCTGTCCCCTGTGCTGCAGCCACGCTCCTTTTTTACTCTTCTCCTAGACCAGGGTCCTGAGCCCCTCGCTCATTTACTGCTCCCGGGCTGACTCCTGGCCGTCGGTGACGACGTTTCCTTGCACTCTGGCAACAAGCTGCACCTCCTACAGAAACACCTCACTGAGGTATCACCACAGCGGTGCCCAAAATCCCACACACCTGGTGTTGGAAGTGTGTGGAAGTGTGTGGAGGAAGCACGGATGCTACCCAGCCTCTGGCTGAACTCTCAGAAAGACGGTGTCCTTCATCCTGGAATTTTCACGCCCTTCTCTAGGCTGTTGCTGGATGCGTAGCGCGGTGACGATGGCAAACGTGACCTTCAAACAGTGTGTCTGGGTTAAAAGGAGTAAGTTCTTCAACATCAGCCTGATCTTGTCTCGCAATTTTTTTTCTTCTCCTGGAGAAACGTAGCACCTTCAAAGGAATTTTAAAAATCATCCCGTGATCCATTAACATGCACATCTTCTTATGTGAATGTAAAAAAGGGTTTCAGAGAGAGTGTAGGCTTTTGTCCTAGTGAACTGTACATGTGGCAATATAGGGAAAATTAGTTGTGCTTAATTTGGTAGTGATCTATTGTCCTACTCCAGTCATGTTGAGAATCTACACCTTTTTCCTTCCTTTTAGAGCCTTATTCTTCTTTCCTCTGCACAACTTCAGTTTTGCAGAGGGAGAAAGCAGGAGGCCGTGTGTTCTGAGCAATGTAGCCTGTATGGCAGCAGCAGTAACTCTTCAGGCACCCCAGTACTGGACAAGCAGGCATTAAAGCCATAAATCCCACCTTACCACACCGTGGTGGCTGCCTGCCTGGCAAAAACACGCTCAGAGTAATTTGCCCAATCTAGACTCCTGGTCCTTTCCGGGTGTAAGTGGTGGGAAAATCCCACAACAACATACGAAGGCTTCAAACAGATCAACAGTTCATCAGAATTTACTCAGACATTATGGCAAAGTTATTTCTGGAAAAGATACAAGGACAGAAAATCTTGAAGAAAGTTTATACGGTTTGGATAGAGACAAAAAAATCTGTGTGCTTGGGTCAAAAATCAAGGGTACTATAAATTTGCCTGTTTGTCCTAATTTAGAGATTGCACTCCATTAACTTCCTTAGAACTAGAAAAATTAGAGATGATTCATAGAGAATTTGGAACACGGCTTAAGACTCGAGCTAACAGTGGAAATTAGCAAACCAAAATGCCTTGCAAATTGACCTTTTCAATGCCTACTTATTGAGCAGCTTTAAACGCCTAAGGCTGAGGAAAGGGTAATATGAGAGAACTGTAAAAAAATGGTTCTTAATTTCAGTCAGTGTTGACTGCAGTAAAACTTCTTTAAATTACCTTCATGGTAAAGTTAAGAAGTTTTATTCTGCAAAACGGTGGTGCACTTCTGTTTGAGATCTGTGACTATGAAAGTGTTTCCCTTGATTCGTCAGTGAAGGAGTTTCTTTAGTTCCCTTCATTTTCTTTGATTGCCTTTGACATAAATCACATTGTTGAATACCAGAGAAAGGATCAAATACTTACAACATTCCCTGATGTATGTAAGTTTAATGAACAGAAGGTTTTTGAAATAAACTAATAAGGTCAAGGACAAGTCCATTTTGTCAAGATTTTCTGTGTCCATCTAATTAAAGATATTGGTTCTGAGGCCCAAAAGCATCAGAACTGGGGATTTGGGGCTGCAGGTGGCTGGTTGGACATGCCAGTTTTAGAAAATTGCCTCTGACACCGTTTAAATATTCCCTTCAGAATATGATGGGTTGACATAGTGCTTAGAGACATCGTTTAGTGATGGGTTTTTTTATCAGTTAGGCTGATGGTTGGATTAGATGATCTTAAAGGTCCCTTCCACCCTGGACAATTCTATGATTCACTTCTGACAGGCCAGTGCATTCTGGTGAAATTGGTAGTTCCCCGAGCTGTGATTAGTGAACCCCAGAAATGGCTTTATTGCACTGATTTATACTGCATTTTATTTATACTGCTTTTATTTATAATGCATATATTGCATTTTATTTATACTGCTTTATTGCTACAGGGAGGGAGAGCCCCATGGGACTTCCAGGTCTCCCCCCTGTTACCTCTGACAAGGAAATCCCTTACCTTGGGAGCTCTGGAGCAAGAGACTCTCTGTGCACACACACACACTCATGCAGGAACCACAAAGGATCTAAGTATAATGTGACCTTTCTACTAACCCCAGTGTCACCTGTGGAAGGGGTGAGCTTTGCAAGCCTCTTTTTACAATAGGTTTTTAATATTATTCCTCCAGATGCTGTCTAAAGCCTTAACGCAGCTATAGGTTCTTCTTAACTTGTGCTCTGAATGAGTCTAAGACTCTTTTTATTGCATGTTTATGGGCTTTAGTGTTGAAATAAATGCAGAAGGAGTTTTGAGACTCCCTGCACACGGAGAGTTCGCTGCCTGTTGAGATGGGGATGTCACTAGGAATCAGCTGACAGAGGAAACTGGTACTCGGTGGACAGAAAGCACCATTGTCCCTCACACTGGGAGATGGAGCCATACCCTTTGCCTGTGACCCTTTCAGGAAGCAGTGTGGCAGAGCAGGAACACAGAGAGAAGAGTCAGTTAGACCTTATCTACATGGGCAACGGAGCAGGCAACGTCCACCTGATGGCTGGAAACCTGGTCTGGCTCAGAGGCAGATGCACTAGAGGGGAAAAAAAATCCTTTAAAACTTCTGGATATCATTCCTGTAACTCAGAGTATATTTCCAGTAGATGTTTTATCTTTCCAGTGTTAGTGCTGCACTTCTTATGTATCTTTAAAACGTTGCTGAAGGGATGAACTTTGCTTGTTCTCCATCACGGCCACAATAGCCTTTCGCTCCTGCCCATGCTGTGAGGAGTTAGCTCTTCTATACAGCAAAGGACTGGCAATCACTGTAGCCTAATTTTCCAAAGCATTCAGAGCACTGAATTTATTTCTCCAGTTGTCTATTTAAAAAATTGTTTCTGCAAATAAGGATTCTGCATCCAAACGGCTTCCACAGCATTTTAGCAAAGATCTACAGCACCCCAGCAGGCAGGCCCTTTCCCTCAGACTGCTGTTATTTTTGGACCAAGCCTAGATTTCCTCGCACGCAAGAACTTACGCAATTCTCACAGTGCTGCTATGCAAAGAATTTCTTTTGGCTTGGAGACCTGTGATGTACAGCTGGAGCCGTTCTACTGCTGATGCTCCCTGGTGGACTGAGCCGTGGTGGTGTCTTTGGTTGTGCAGGTGCTCTTTGAACTGGAAGGCAGAACGCCTTTGCTCCAAAATGCACTAATTCAAAACCCCGTGTTGCCTCTGGCCTTTCCACTCCTCCTCTGCTCCCAGTGGATGTATATTTCTCTGGGGTTTATCGCCATTGTTCTGTAAGTATATGCCATACCAGAGGGCTTTCTATTTGTCCCGCAGCCAAAATATTTTTTGGGCAGCCTGTTCTTCAAAGCACTGCTCCTGCCATTGCCGTGCACAGGTGTACCACATCTCGATCGCTTGTCTTGCAGCGCTGAAATTGCACTTTCTTCGTGGACTGTGGGTGGCACACGTTGTACAGAACTTGTGGTTTTCGAAATGCTGATCAATCTGCTTTTGGGGTTTGCTTCTGCCCCTCTCCCTCGCACCTTGTCCGCTTCGGAAAGCCCTTGCCTGGGCGGGGAGGTGTTTCTGCTGCGTGTTGCTGTGTGGCTACGGGAGCTCCTACCGAAGGGCGCCTCGCTGTCCCTGTTACTCTGAAAGGGATTGTGCCTGGATTCCCACGGGGCAAGAGGGATCCAACCCTCCACAGGATCAAAGGGAAACTGCGCAAATAAAAAGCAGAAAGAAAACAGAAGGCTCAAAGAGGAGGGTGCAAACTTGCGGTAAGTGTTGTGGCTAATTATTTGCTTCTAGTGGGAGATCCCTCTGTGCTGCCCGCTTCACACCACCCCGAACTTCAGTAACGCACTGACTCTTTGCAATCAGCAATTTGTACGTACGCTTTTGCTGCTCTGTGAGCCTGAAGCAGCACGAGATACTGAAAGGCTGGTGTTAGTAATGGCAGATTAACGCCAGCCCTTCCCCTTCCTTCCCGTGTTTGATGCTATGGTGGATACTGAAGAATGCTCAGGTTCCATTTGTTAATCCTCTCCGTGGCAGCAGTTGGTTTTATCAGCAGGTCCATGGTGGTTCTCACAGCATGAACACTGTGGAATGCACAACATATTGTCTCTTCCACCCACGCTGGACTCCCAGCGCTGCACGAGGGCACACTCTGTCACACTGCTGAAACGGGGACATTTCTGGAAAATAAATGTGAACCAACCTTGTTCTTCGGTTCATCAAGAGCCAGGCTCTACCTCAGCTCCACCGGTTGTGCCAAGCGACGTGACTGCACTTACAAGCAACTTAAGTCCTCCGTACAGGATGCTTTTCACCTCACTGGGACAAAAATACAGCCCTATGGTCTTTTCTGGAGGGATGGATGGTTTTTTACACGCTGGGACAAAATGACAGTCTTATGCTGTGTGGCAGAGGGATGCCCTGCTCTGGGGACAGCCGGGGAGCAAAGGAGAAGCAGAACCTGTCCTAGGATGAGGCATCTACTGAAGTTGGATCGGATCCATGTCACGTAGTGGTAAATCCCTTACTGCTTTTGAGGGGAAAAAAAAGTGAGTGCAAGATACCAATTAGTGTTTATACATATCCTTTTCCTTGTACTTATCCAGGGGCTGCCGGTTTATGCTTTTTTTCCCAGTAAGCCCAGTCTACAGTGTTTCCGTGAAAGGGCCAAGAGGTTGATTTCTTCTGGTGGTGCATGTGTGTGTGTGTGTGTGTGGCCAAGATTCACTGAAAAAATGCTACTGCAGGGGAAAGTCCGTACTTCTGACACTTTTAAATCAGATTATCTGATGTGTGAGCCCAAAATATACTGCTCTATTGCATGACGTAGTGTTTCTTTTTGCGACAGAGGAGATGTGATCCCAGTGTAACCTGGGGGGAAGAGAGCAGGCACGGGGGATCTAAAATCCTTTGGCCAGTCACCCCAGGAAAGCCAGGTGTTCTTCAATATTCGGTCTCAGTGGATGCACAGACTTCTACTGACCTGCTATTGTGTCACAGGGAACTTGATGCCAAGGAGTCTGGTTTTGGTTGCCCCTCCAATGGGAGGTATGATACTGCCGGTGGCCCTCAAATCTCCCTAAAGCCATTGACTGCAGCTGGAAGAACTTCTAGCACCACCAAATCATATTCACTGTAGAAAATTACTTTCATTAAAGAAAATTGCACTCGTATGTGAACTCTATGTGTTCATATATGAAAACATGACACCGCCAGCTGGCATGGTGACACAGAAAATCGTGCTGAGTTTTACTTCTATATCATTTCTATAACTGTAACAGGCCAGATGATATTCTGATGTAGAGCTGCTTAAGAAGTTGTTGATCCAAGTGCCCCACAGGTACGTGTATCTTCGGTCTGCTTGTTTCTTAGCAAAACCCTTCTAGTTTCCACAAAGATATTCTGATTGTTTGGGGAGTTTGGGATTTTTATTAATTTTTTTTTTTTTTTTTCAAAATCACTGAAAGGCAGTTGAGCTTCCCCAGCTACCCAAGCTGGGTAGGAAGCTACACAGGGAGTTCTTCTGAAACCAGAATGTCTACTCAGAGAAGTAGCTGGCTACCAAAGGCGGCAAGAGGTTTGCAAGCTGGCTAGTCCTCTGTCACATCTCTGTAAATATATATATGTATATCTGACAGATCTTAGCATCTTTCCCTTCAGGAAGTCCCACCGTGTCCCAGGCAGCTTTTTTTTTGCTGTAAGGCACCATTTTCTGCATATACGAGTACCACAGTCACACCCGTAGTACAGACAGATAAACGATATCTAATATCGTATGCAAACAGGCTCCTCCCAAGGAATGGTATTGAAATGCTTTACTTTAAAACCAGCACGTGACTTAATGGGATCCAGCAGTTTTTGAGAGCCCATTTTCAGTAGGTAAATGCAGTCAAATCTTTTAATGACAAAAGCGTGCTTAATGCATGTCACCTTGTGCTTCCCAATATTGTAAGCCCACCTTACAGCCCTGAGCCTGGTTTTGCCTCTTGTTCTGCAGAGAAAAAAAAAAAAAAAAAGTGGAAATAGTAAAAAAACCCATCCTCTAGCTTAGGCAGAAGCTGAACTTCCATTTCTCCTCCCTGTAGTTTTTTTACTCCTTCCTTCCCTCTGCCTCCATTGGGAGGTGAAGGTGCAGCCACCCAAGAAGAGAAATGGGCCTGGTGAAAAGAGCTGCCTGGGAGCTTCTCCCAGCTCCTCTTCTGCAGCCTCCAGACCTTCAGGACACACAACGTTTCCAGCCCAGAAGCCAGAGAAAAGATGCCTTTTGTGGTCTTTCTGCAGCAAGCACTAAAGCAGCCGGTTTGGGGCTGAATAGTTTTGTGGGTTTGTTGTTTTTTTAGCTTTTGTAGCTCAGAGAA
The DNA here is from genome assembly GCA_003697955.1 of Calidris pygmaea. NCBI lineage: Eukaryota > Metazoa > Chordata > Aves > Charadriiformes > Scolopacidae > Calidris > Calidris pygmaea. The sequence continues at coordinate 830,490 of QJSC01004954.1, read as the reverse complement.
AGCTTTTGCCTCTTCTGTGCGGGAGCCCAGCTCCCCCTCAACCACCTCGTGGATGGGTTTCTGCAATTTTAATTCATTTTACAGCAAAATTTCACAGCAGTCTGGACAGAAAGCAAATAATTCCCCATTCTCTTATTGGAAGGTAGCCAAGAGCTGAACTAGATGTTCAAAGGGCCAAGAAGAATTTAAAATTGTTTAAAAATCTCCAGCCAGAGTGATCTACAGTCAGCCCACCAAGGGCTTCAGAACTGAGCCGTCTCTTGAAGGTTGGCTCTGGGAAATAACTCTGGGAAATAAACCCACTTGTTTCTATTGTAGGAGTGGAAAGTGGATGATGAAAGTAATTTGCAACATTCATAAAGGAAGATAACAGCGCTCCGCTGATTTCAGTAGCTCTGTGCTGCTTGTACAGCCTTCCCTGAGCAGTTCTGAGTTAGATAACCTGTTTTTCCTCGGGTGCCATTCAGTGCCAGCCCATGTGTCTTTTGGTCAGCTGGAGTATATTTGTGTTTTCCCTTGTCTACATTTTCCTGTGATTTGGAGAAAGCCAGGCTGTGGAAAAAGGACTTGGAATTAGACTGAAGATTTCCCCAATTCGGGATGATTTGGTTCAGCTCACTCACTTGGCACACAGGGGTCAAACATAAACTGTGTCTGACCAGAATTTATTGAAAGTTGGAGAGGATCCCAGTCTTCAAATTCAGACCTTTGGTTTAGTCTAATTGCTGCCTGAACCTCCCTCACATCCAAAAGCAAATCTCAAATTAATCTGCCGGTCCTGGTACCTCCCACGGAGCTTGAATTGTGAATGGCTGCACAGAGAAACTTCAGATTTGACACGCGTGTAAAGTGTAACCAGCGTGTGGACACCACAGTGAAACTCAAAGCATTTCAGGAGCTCAAAACTTCCTGCTGATACTTCACACTGGTGATCACTCTCCACTCTGGCTTGTAAGACCAACTGTGTTAACCTGTGTTAACTGCCACGAACCCCAGCACCCACAGGAGAAACAACAACAACAACAAAACCACCAAAAATACACACAGAACAAAACCCGAGCTCCAGACGTGGGACCTCTCTACTAAACTAGGGAAGTGGAGACCAGCTTTGCTGCACAGGCTCCAGCATCGATGCCTCATTGCCACAGATGGAGGTGGAAAAGAAGTGGCCTCTCCCTTGTGTCCAGAGGACCATCAGAGGGTCTTCTCCATGTTCACAGCTGGAGTCCCAGGTTTGTACCAACTTTCCTGGAAGCGCAACAACTGGCAAAGCTGAGCTGAGAACAGCTCTTGTGCAAGGAATGGATCCTGATGTCATTGTCACCTTCATTCCAGAACTACTAGCCAAGAAAGGCAGGAGGAAAGAAGGGCTTCAGTTGGACCAAGAGGAGAGGGCATCCGTTCATCTCCATCATTTCAGACAGGTCTTGATCTGCAAAATTCTTTAATGCTGTCATGCAATAAGAACTTCTCACCACTAGACTTTGGAGGTAGAATAAATGACTGTGACTCAGCTAAGTCATAAACCTGGGGGTTGTGAAGACCGCTCTTGTCCTCTCTGGCAGCTTACAGTGCAAGACCATGGTAGAGATGTTACTGTGCCCTTAACACACCCTTGTGGCAGCACGGAAGACTTTCTGTCGCCATTGCCCTGCTAGAACTGATCAAATCTGACACTGCACTAGCCTGGGCACCCGTGTGCACCCTGCAGTGGGTCTGGGAACGTGCTGGTTTGTTGTAGTCAAGGGCAGAACAGCCAAGTGGGCAGAAATGGCTCAGGCTGCCCAGGGCAGTGGTGGAGTCCCCATCCCTGGAGGGATTTAAAAGCCGGGCAGACGTGGTGCTGAGGGATGTGGGTCAGTGGTGGGTTTGGCAGTGTTGGGGTGATGGTTGGACTCGGTGGTCTGGAAGGTCCTTTCCAACCTGGGCAATTCCATGACTCTATGAAATCAGCCCCTGCTGCTCTGTACGAGGCCACCCAAGGGCAAGGGGCAGGTCTCTGGCTCGAGCGCTGAAAGCACGAGAAGGTAGACCTGTTCTCCAGGCTTTGCCTCCTGCTCCTCCATGTGGGGCCTCAGCCCCTTAGAACTCTCCCCCCGCCTCCCCCTAATATGAAATATCAACCTATTTAGCAGTTCAGAGGTATATCACATTAATCCAAATCTCACTGCTGGAGGCACCATTTGTTCTGCTTAGACCCAGCTCACAGTGAGTGACAAACTAGTTGGGTACAGCCTTTAGTTACTTCAATAGATCAGCAAGGAAAGGATTATTTAGAGATTTGGTCACTATCTCAAGTGATTTGATAACTGTCAAGCTTACTCTATCCAGTGAACTGTGTAGCGTTTGGTAAGTAATTCCATAACTCTGTATTCACAATCTGAAGAGGTGGGGTTGTTTTTCAAAATGGTTGAATGTTCTGCCGAGGTTCATCCCCGTATGGACATTTCTGGTCTCACAATGGTACATTTGCAATTAGTTTTCTGTTCTTGTTGATCTGTAGGGGCTTAATCCAAAGAAAACAGAAACAGCAGCAAAATGGGTCGTGGGACTGGCACTTTGGAGACCCGTGCTCCCTTTTTTTGATCTACCAGGAGATGCCTTGCCTGTTCTTAGCTCAGACCTCTGGGGGAGGTTCTCAGGTAGGGACCCAATGCTTGGTTATTTCTGCAGGAGTGAGTGAGGCACTTGCACAGTTCTGTGGGCCCCAGCTTTTCTTCCCCTTGTGCAAAATAATGGTTATAACACTACTTTCTTTGGCCGAGGGGTGTGTTTAGATTGTGTTAGTCACTGTGCAGCCACAGCAGGGAAACAACAGGAACTGCCTTTCAGTGCAAAGGAATCGTAACAAACCCCAAACCCACTGAAATCATTAGAAGTCTTCTCTATCTTGGATCAAGCCCTGTGTGTTTAAGATCAATTTTCAGCTACCGTTTCCTATCTTTGATTTTGTGAGAACACTAAGGAAAGGAGCTGTGGAAGAAGCACCTGAACAGAGGCAAAGAGAATTCTTTTCTTCGATGAAGGAGTATCTCCCAATCACACTTTGGCAAAATCTGTTGAGTGTTAATCCTAGTTGTGGGAAAACGCGGATATACCAAAGGCCGACTGACAGCCTTGCGGACTGTCACCAAAACAACTTTGTATTATCAAGGCAGTGGATAAAGTTATTAAAATGTTGCTGAAGTTCCCATATAAGGCTGTTGGACTCAAACCCACGCCGGGCTGTGACTGCCAGTGTGAGTTAACAGATTCCCTGCGGCAGGTTCCAAATCTGCAATGCTTTATTCTCCTGCCTCTGATTAAGGTCTTGGATCCCTACAACCCTCACATTTGATTTCACTCTTCTCAGTTAGAAACACGTCTTTAATCAAGCGCCGGGCAGCCCCAGTCAGCCCCATCAGATGTTCTCAGGAGAGGCAGGAGCTGTGGGTGCTGCCAGCGGAGCTCACACGGAGCACGCCGAAAAGGCAGGCCAGCCGACGGCTGGAAAAGTTTCTGTCTCTCCTCTTCTTCTCTTTAATCACCTCTCCCTCTCCTGCTGACATTTTCTAACTCGGCAGAGGCTGCCAAATTGCAGATGGTTGTGGGGCCTGCGTAAACCAGAACAAAACAAGGCAGCTCGTATTTGTAGGAGAGACTGGAACAGCAGCAAATAAGACTGACCTGATTATTCAAGCATGGTCGTACATAATGCCACACTGCGTCTCCTGATACTCACTGTGTGATTTATACACCAGTATGTTCTGCAGAACAGTCAAAAAGTGCTGCATCCCCTTTTTTTTTCTCCTCTGCTGTGAATGCAGTAGCTGTTTGGGGCTCTGAACCTGCTGACTTCTGAATTTCGCCTCCAACACACTTTGCAGCGGGCAGCAATACCCAATCTGGTCATGACTGCTCACACAGCCGTAAGTATCGAGCATTGTGTTGTGTAAGTATTGTGGTTGGACTCGATGATCTCAAAGGTCCCTTCCACCCATGAAGATTCTGTGATTGGTGGTTTGTTACCAAGATTTTTGATTCCTATGCAACCAATATCCCATTTTGAGGTGATGCTGCTTGCTGGGACCTCTAGTTCCAGCGCTGTATCAGTGGGTGGAAAAGGGAAGCATAGACTCATAGAATTGCCCAGGTTGGAAGGGACCTTTCAGATCATTGAGTCCAACCATCAACCCAGCACTGACAGAGGTAAAGGAGCAGCACATTGCTGACAATAGTTGGTTCCTACCTTCCCTCTGAGGTCACTTTTGCGACCCTTTCTGATGCTTGGTGGAGAAACAGGATGGATATATGTTCAGGGGCTGGGCTTTGGGGAATACAGGAGGGGAGGGCAACGCTGAGTCGCAGGCGAGACTCGTCAAGCACCGCTTCTGCCCTCCCGACTCTCTGGTGTCCGAATAACCTTCTCCAGGAGCCCGACCGCTGCTGCCGCCCAAGCCCTTGGTAGCAGCCAGAAGTATCGTGTGCTTTGGGGAAAGGAGAAAAAAAAACCACAACCCAACCAACCAAACAACAAAAAAACCCCAGAAGTAGGAGCATAAGTTAATTATTTTTAAGATAATGTTTCTCCTGTTCTTGGTCACAGGGCTGTGTGTCCGTCCACGTCGACGGCTTGGCCCTGTGGTGTTTTTTGGAAGGAGCACGATGTCGTTGTTCCCGCTCTGTAGCTGGAGAGCGGAGACACAGAGAGCATGTTAAAGGGTCTGAACTATCTCATTCCAGAGACTTCCCATGGGACCCAGGTTTCCAAACCAAGTTCCAGCATTGGATGTAGCTATTGTTTTTCCTCCCTCCGTGGCCAAGCTGAGATTGCAGGGCAGAGAAAGAAACTGGGCCCTCACCTCTCGCATCCATTACAGCTACATCCCACCGACTGAAATCAGGGCCTGCTCTTAGGAGAAAGAATGAATGCAACTTCCTGATTCCCTTTCTCTGTCCAGGTCATTTTATGTGCTTTTATTCTTATTTCTTTTCATTAAAACTTTTTTATTCAAAGAAAATGATGCCCAACTTTTCAGGCCTCCTTAGAGGGGAATTTTGCCTTGCCTCTAGCTATGCCTTGTGACTGCCTCCAATACCACTCTGTCCTCTCTAAATGGGGAGGAGTAAACAATGTGTTTTGGATAAGAAAGTTTCCCTGGATTATCGAATGACACGGAGCATTTTTCATACTGCTCTCCATCCCCTCCTTTTTTCATTCTGACAAACACCAGCTCTTTGCACCACCTCTGCAGACTGGGCAGAGGTTTTTTTTGTGGTTCCCTCTGCCCACACCGAGTTAATTCCTACCAGGGATTACAGACGCCCTTGGGCGCATCCACACAACGGCGTGGAGCTGGGGCAGGTGAGATGCTCAGCCACCAAATACCATTTTGTGGTTGTCTCTGGGTCACTTCAGCACAGCTTATTCATAGAATTAGCACCCGGTCCCAGTTAGTGATCTCTGCAGGTTCATGTGGTGCCTCTGAAGGCCGATTTTCAAGAGGCTCCAGATGTTCACTCCCAGGCAGTGAAATTACCAGGTCTATTGTTACTCATGTGGTTAGAAAACACACAGGCAAAACCATAATCTTCCCTTTTAGAAACTTGTCATTTTGTTTTGTATAGCAGTGGGCAGCAAATGCTAATGAGAGACCAAAACCCATCACACAGACTAAATGACATGTCTCTTTCTGCAGCCAAATTTAACTTGCATTGAAGTCCACGGGAGTTCTGCCAACGACTAGTAGAAAACACTACAAGTTCCTCAGGGTCAGACAAAGAGTAAAACTATACAGGGGAAAATGTAGCTGAAAGCCGCACTTGAAATATATACTTAAAAGTTAATCCTGCTGGTAAGAAGTTCAGTGGCCGGGTTTGCAGAGCCCTGGATGAACCATGGGGCTGGGTTCACCCTCCCGACACCACTTGCTGGTGGGACCTCCATGGGACGTGGCTCCTGGGAGAGCCAGATGGTGCTCCCTCCTGTGAACCCTGCACTACGGCAGCTTCCCCGGCACATCCATGGCCCCGTTGCCTCTGGCAGTGGCAGACCCTGGGTGGAAAGGAATCGATCCTGGACCCTGCCAAGGAATAATCTCCCCGGCTCCTCCGTGAAGAGCCACCTGCCACATGGCAAGTCATGCCTGAAAGGAGCCCAAGTTCAAGTTGGAAGCAGGGACGCAAGTTCAGCCTGTACAAAGCAGGGTAGCCCCTGCTCTGAAACAACGCTGCTATGAAATTTTGTGGCACAGCCTCATTTAAAGTTGCTACTTTTCTTGTTTGGTAAAATATAAGATGATAATTAACCACACAAAGGCAGTGCCCAGAATCCTGTTGCTCAGACCTCTGATCCCCGGCTTCATTAAAGAAGTGCTGAAGTGGATAACTGTTTCAGTAAGTGAACTGCTCTCCTAGATTACCAAGATAGGGTTCAGAAAAAGATGCCCTTTAAAATAGTGTAGGCAAAATAAAGCAGAAGGGTAATCAAACCCTGGCTAATTGTTTAAAAACATCAGAATACTCAGAGATGTGCATTTTAAAGTGAGAAACACAAATCTAGTTGAGTACTTTCTGGAGGCACTGGGGAGATTTGGACTGCGTTACACCAGACATGAACAAACACACATTGATCAGGATTTATGGGCATGAACAGCGTTAGATGGATGAGGAGGAGAGACCCAAAAAAATTCTTTGTCCTTGTGCTGAAAGTTCCTACTCCTGGCAGAATCCAATGGGAACTATTGCTGGAAATGCTATAATATTTGTAACCACAGCATGTCCAAACACTGGAGTGTAATTTATCACACCGAGAGGTACCCTGCAGCCAGCATTTCTTGTAACTCTGCAGACAAATATTAAAAGACACTTTACTGCAAAATGAGAGAAGGGAGGGTGCCAGCAATGGGTGGTGGCAGTTCAGCACACTTCATGCTTATGCGGCACGTTAGAGCCCAGCGCACTGGGCAAGCGGTGATTTGGGAACATGAAATCACATTTCACGTCAGAATAAACCACTGGGCATCCCTAATAAAAGTGTAATTTGATGCCTGTGCCTGCTCCAGGGACTCGAGCACCACCGAGACTTTATCAAGTGAGGAAAAAACAACTTTTGGCAAAAGGTACATCCCAATAATGCACATTTTCTCTGGACACAGGCACAGCCCATAATCTCAACAGTCAAGAGGTACAGGCTAAGAGCAAGTCAACCTCACCTTTCTCAAAGGCAAAGCTATTTTGGGATCCAGCCTGCCAATAATATACTAGTGGGTATTTTCAGGTCCTGGCTTCTGACGTCTGTAACTCACTGACAGCAGCGAGTTTCATCTCCCCAGAGCAAAACCATGTCCGAGAGACACATGAATCTGAGGCTACCTTATATTTTGGTCTTTACTGCTACCCGTTTCCCTCACTGCCTCTCAGTCTCTCTCCGTGTTCCTCTCCTTGCTTGGCAGTTGAAAAAAGCAAGGAGACATAAGCAGCGTATTTGTCCCTTTAGGGAGACAAAAGGACCTCTGTTCTGTTAGTCGCTGTAGGCACCATCCAGGTAGATGAGAATCCTCTCCTGGAACACGGAACGAGCTCTGCCTCCCTGCTTTCCACCTCCCAGCAGGTCATCCTCACCGCCTGCCAGACGGCGTTAGGTGCTCTGGGGAAACCAGGGATGTAAGTGCTGCTGGGGAAAACAGGAATAGGGAATTATAATAATTACCATTGCACTTACTATATTGCAGCAAATAATTGAAGGGTGGGTTGGTTTTTTTAAAAAAGTGTTACCCACGCTTTTAAATCTGTTAGGAAAGAAAGATAAAACGTGCACTTCTCTCAGTGTTTCTCATGGCTTCTCTTCTGAAGAGGGGAAGCGGCTGAAGGTTGGACCTGTGTGCTTCTGCCGGCTCCGGGTCTCATTCCGGGTCGGCACGCAGGACTGGGATTTTATTTGCTCGTGCTCAGAGTATTTGAAGTCTGCAGGTTGGCCGTGTTCTGTGAAGGTTCTCCTCAAGCTCGTACAGACATTTGAGATCTCTGTCACTTGATTAACTTGTTGGTTAATTGCCACGTGCCACCTAAGGCCTGGGTCTCGGTAGTAACCCCTGTGTACCACGGATACAGGGCACGGCAGCGCAGCTCGGGCTGCTGTGAGACCAGAATGCGGTGCCCCAGGACTGCAGCCAGGAGTAGGAAACTTGGGGTTTTTTTCCTGCCCCTGCCACTCATCTGCTCTGCAACTTTGGAGAAAATCACTTTGACCATCATCTTCCTCTCTTCCCTTTTACTTTTCCCCTCTTTCTCTTGTTTACTTGGTTAAAAGAACTCGAAGGATCCTACGCACGTGGGACCTCTAGGCTTACCCATACAAAGAATTTGTGTGTTTGTTTGCAAGACCTGAACCTTTCGGTTCCTAGGTCCTCAGGAGCGCTCTGGGGAAGACAGCTGTGTATGTGAGTTGTGTGAGCTCACTGGAGGGATCGCACATGAACTGCAGCAAGACGGGTGGATGGACCAGCGCCGGAGTGCAGGGAACAAGGGCCGTTCCTCTGAAATACTCCTACTTGAATCTGACTCCCGACTGGAGCGCTGCTGTGAGTCACAGCGGCTCTGCAGCGGAAATACTTTTCTCAATCAGAGACAATAAAATATAATTGGAGCCAGCGTGTTGCTATCGATTAGCACGTAACGCATGAGAGAGCACCCCTTCCCGTACGCCCTATTGATAGTGCCTGCAGCATGGAACAGTCCTTACAGCTTCTCCGTCCTCGTGGCACAACCACGACCAAAGCACTAAACACACACTCCTCTTCCACCAGCTCCATCGCTCCAAAGCGGCGGGGGCTAAAGGCAGGCACAGAGCCCTGCGTTCAGCCCTTCTGCAAGGGTCCATCCGAGCAGAGAGGAAGCCAGGGGAAAAAAGGGGTGTGATTTAGCAGAGCGCGTTGGCTTTCTCTCGATGGGGCGTGCTAGACGTTGAAGACATGGTACGTGTGTTTGCGCTGCCAAAGCCCCTCGCAGGGCAGACGGCACAGCGTGAGCCTGTTCTCCTGCAGAGGTGGCTCTCTGCCCAGCTTCCCCCCCAAGGAACCTGCCCTCCCAGGAGAACTCTTCTCAGAAAGGCTTGTGTGGAGGACACAGAAAGTTGCCATCTCAAGAATGAGGTGTCCACAGGCTGAGACTGACGCCGTGACAGCACGATGGATGGGGCTTGGAGCAACCTGGTCTGGTGGGAGGTGTCCCTGCCCAGGGCAGGGGGTTGGAACTGGATGATCCTTAAGGTCCCTTCCAACCTGAACCATTCCATGGTTCTATGCGTTCCCAGTGGAAAGAGCAACTGTAATGCCCTTGAACAAGTCCATTGCATCTAATGTTTAAAGTAACCTCACAGCCCCCGCAAGGCGAGGTTGGCAGATGCTCACCACCATCCAGAGCCCTCCTGTGCAGCGGGAAGCAGGTAATTAATAATCAGGCTCCTGACTGAGCAAAGCACGTAAGCACATGGCTAGCTGCTGAAGTTAAACCTCTGCCCAAGTAATTCGCTGAACTGGAGCCACAGGATGGAAAAGGTGAATATTCAACTGAAACAGAAGAAAGGCAGCATGTTACTCGTGACAATTCTTTCAAGCTCCTATGCTCCAGCATGTTCTTATTCTGTCCCTGCTCGCACCCGAGCTCAGCCACGCAGAGCTGAGCTGCAGTGATTCACCCTGGAGGGGTCTCTGTTTCAGTGGAAATCACTTTAGGAATATGGTTTATTCTGATTGCTAGTAGTAATTGCCTGCTTTTCTGGCAGACAAAGTGAGTGGTATTTAAAAGCGAGTAGCCAACGGCAGTGGAAGAAGAGCTGCAATAACTCTGTTATTTACCAGCAATGAGCAGGGACAGTTTGCTCCGGATTGTCCATCCTTCTGCTGGACCTCGGAGCACTGCAGAGCGATGTGCAGCCACTATAAATAGTCACCAAGGGCTGTCTGAGAGTCTTCTGGAGGTACGAAATATTTCTGCAGGACTATATCTTTCATTTGTCCTTCATGGTGTGACTCAACATGAAATTATATTGCTATGATACATTACCTTGGGTATTTCGGGCCTGGCTGTCACCTAGAGCAAAACGGGCGGTAGAAGCACCAACGGAGTTGATACAGAATTTGTGTCTACTTCAAGGTCTTTCACGCTTTCTGTGTGGTGTAAAAGGTGCCAAAGGCAGCCACGTTCCCCTGTGACATGTTGGTTGTGCTCTGTGTTCCCTGTGGCTGCTGTGATGCCCGTGAGCAGGACCATGAAGCTGAGCTCCTGCCTCCTCTCTGCAGGAGCTTCCACCCCACGCCTTCACTGACCACGGTCCATTGTGAGCTTCCAGCTGTTACAGGGTCTCCAGGGTGAAATCAAACTATTTATCCAGAGGACAGAAGGCGTGTGGTTCCCAACACACAGTGCAGGAGGGACTGTGGGAGCGGGCAAAGCCCGGCTGGATCATCTCACATCAGATTCCTGCAGGTCCCAGGAGATCAGGTGGGTTCCTCTCCTCACTACAAGTGGTCCATGAGCAGTCTGCAGACCCACGTGAAAGACCAGCATCTGCTGCATCTGCGGGGAACAGCCTGATGGCAGCTGTGCCTTGTGGTCTGTGAAGAGATGGGCACCGTGCTCTGGTCCGTGCAGTGTGGGACATGAGTTTCATCTGGAGAGGTGGCTGTGGCACGAGAGCGTGGCAGAGAGCACACCCAAACTGCTGTATCGCCAGGGCAGGATGTGTGCAAACACACAAACTCCCACAGCACGCCAAAGGACGTCGATCGTCTCCAGGGAAGGACAGGAGCTGTGATTGATTGTTCCTTATGGCCCAGAGCTGGGGTGACCCCGTGGCTGTTACCTCGGACAAGCCAAAGCTGTCAAACCCTGCTGGCCCGCTGCTTGACAGAGGGGACATTGTCCAACAAGAGCTGAATTGTTCCTAAGCTGCTCCTCAGGAACACCCTGGTAGTGCCTCAGCTCGTGGAAAGGGCAGGTAGCGCATCCTCGGAGGGTTTCTGTCCTGCTGCTGCTTCCCGGGGACCGGGCAGAGCCAGGGGCACCGGAGCGTGCAGCGGTGGAAGGAAAGAGAAGGTCACCAGGAAAGGAAGCCAAAAGCTCAGGCGCTGGTCCAGGCACGGCTGCTGACACATGAAATATCATCCAGCTGGCACGCAAACCCTGGGAGCCGCCAAACCCAGCCCATGGAGAGGCTCAGGGTGGTCTCCAGGGCTGGGCCACCGAAAGGAAAAAAATGCAGCAATGGCAGGAAGAGAGGGAGGCCCTGCCAAGTCGGGACAGGAACCACGTGTGTGCCAGTTTCCACGCCTGTGAGGACAGCTCTGTCCTGTCTGCGAGGAGGGACCCGAGACAGGGACAGGGTGCCAGAGGGTGCTGCTGGTGCACGCTCCCAGCGCCAATGCCTGTGCCCCCTCCGGCACACGGGATCCAGGGAGGGATCGGGCTGAAAACCCACCCAGCGGGAAAATAAAGACTCACATTCAGCCCGAGGCGTCCCCTGACGTTTTCTGCGTGTCACAGCGGGGCCAGCCCTGTCCCTTCTGGTGGCAGCGTGGCACCAGACCTGTGGGGCTGCCCACCAAAGCCCAGCCCGCTTCATGCGGAGGAGCATCCCAGGGCTTGTCCCAAGGAGACCCGTTTGTTTATCCGGGCTGCCCTTTTCAGACTGAAATAGAACTAAGCATTAACCGTGAGGAATTTTATCCCCCGAGGTTCTGAGATGGGCTTGGGCTGCCTGAGAGCCCCGCTGCCAGCCGACCTGGCTTCTCTCCCCGCTCTCCCTCCGCTTGCCCCTTCCCAGCTGTGTCCTGCCCCCCACGCCGCACCGGCTCTGGGCTCTGCTGGGCCCCACACTGAGCAGCTCGGCATGTTAAATCCTCCAGCAAAAGAAAAACAAATCTTCCCCACTGCCCCATGTGGCCAGGGCACCCACATGCCTCTTGCACGGCCTCTGACAGCCCTCAGAGAGATGGAAACCCAAGGCAGTCACAGGTGCCCCAGCACAGGGTCCTCTTTGGGACAACAGCCCCAGGAGGACCCCCAGTCACCTTTTTTGTCCCAAACAGTGCATTTCCTGAGCGTTGGAAATAGTGAAAGGTAAGTGAAAGTCGAGCCTTTGATCTCCCTAGTGCTTTGCAGTTAGTTTTGAGTGAAACGACCCCAGTTTAAAAACGCAGAGGATTTGCTGTCTTGGCTCGCTGTCTCTTGGTGGCCAGCGGACAGGAGGTGTTGAAATAAGCGGTGCCTTGTCCAGCTGGAGCAGTCGATTGATATTTGGGATCAATTCTATCAGGAGGAATAATCAATTCCATGAATCCTCTGTGTCCTTCAGAGTGATCTTATTTAACCTGCAAAGCGCAAAGCCTTGATCCCCCGAGCACAGCGGGGAGCCCTGTGCCTGACCCCAACCCTTGTCTGGGAGAGAATAAGACAAATATTTATCTGCTGCGATAATTCATTAATTAGCATTTGTATTGCACTCCCACAGTGGTTCCCTGGAGGGAGGCAGGGACCAGCAGGACTGGTCTCAGCCTCGCAGGAGGGACTGGTCTGGTGGCTGGATGTGACACGGCGCCCGCTGCCACCGCGCCAAAAACCCAACAGTTCAAAGACATCTCGTGGGTCGTGTTACTCTGGCCACTTCCCCCCCTCTCATATTGAAATCTGATGTGGTTTTTGGAAGAGGCAGCTCCCCCGAATCCAGCAGGGCTGTTTTCATTACAAACAAACCTCTGGCAGTGGGGCTGGAGCCCGGGCTGGCTCCCACGGCGGCTCCCCAGGGAGGGGGAAATCACCAGCCAATGCTCCAGTATGGCAGTAGCCCCCCAGAAAGCCATCCAGTCCCCCTGCAAATCCCAAGCCGTGTCGGTGCCAGCCCCACCGGAGCGTGAGTGAATGTCGGGGGAGAGCCATGAGGTGCTGCTGAAGGGGGACCCCGGCTCTGGGGGCACACGGGAGGGCTGGGGGTGGTGGATGGAGGCAACGGGGAGCAGGAAGGGAGCCCTGGAAGTTCTTTTCTATCACCAGGGGAGGTTTAGGATGGATATTAGGAAAAATTTTGACACTGAAAGAGTTATTAAGCCTTGGAATGGGCTGCCCTGGGCAGTGGTGGAGTCCCCATCCCTGGAGGGATTTAAAAGCCGGGCAGACGTGGTGCTGAGGGACATGGGGCAGTGGTGGGTTTGTCAGTGTTGGGGTGATGGTTGGGCTCCATGATCTGAAAGGTCCCTTCCCACCCAGGCAACTCTATGATTCTGTGATTCTATGAAAGCCCCTGGGAAGATAAATGGGGATAGAGAAGGATGCTGGGGGGCAGCTGAGCAGGGGGACAGAGCTGGGGGACAGGGTAAGGATGGGGACTCAGAAAGAGGAAAAGATAGTGACACGGGAAACCACGGAAAGGAGAAGAGACAAGGGAAGATAAGGAGACAGGGTGGTTTCAGACTCCCAGGAGGAGGAAATGGAAGGAACTCCCTGGAGGGACAGAGGGACACGGGATGGCAGACCAGCCTCAGGGATGGCATAAGGGAAAAGAGGGACAGGGCAGAGAAAAGGTCACGGGAGGAAGGCAAAGGGAGGCTGGAGTTGGGGTAAGAGGGATCAGGAGGAGAAAGAGGGAAAGGAAACATGCCAGAGGTTAATGTAATGGAGAGAAATAAAGAATGAAAGTGAAGAAGCCAGGAAGAGCCCACAACTCTTAGAAGCTTCGGTTCGTTCAGACTTGCTCCAACCCAGTTTTTGGGGGCGACTCTCGGGAGGGGCTCAGGAGCCTGCGTTAAACAAAACCCGCTTTTTGGAAATTTCCTTCCAATAGCCATGAAGTGAGATGCTTGAAAACTGGCACGGTTCCTGTAACGCAGAGGAGATGGAAGGAAAGAAAAATAATAGACTTGTCCATAAAGACAGTAATTGCAACCACATGCTCTTATAGTAGAGCTATTTTTAAAGTATCATTCTAGTATTTTTGTTGATTAACTGTCAGGGGGGAGGAAAAGGACAATACTGTAGCAGGGAATTAACTGACCTGTGTTTGCAGCGCTGCCTGCTGCTGGGTAGACTCACACGTATATGCCATAGAAGATATATATATACATATATATATATACATATACCTAATGCCGTGCATCGGGGGGAGCTGAGCTGCAGCTTCCCCAGGGGTTTTAGCCAGACTCTGCATCCCGGCCGGGCACCGGAGGGCTGGGAAGGGGCTGCTTTCCAGTGGGTTCCCACTGGCTTGGCTCCATCCACCTCTGAGGCTGAACAAAAGCAGGGGAATTCGGCCCCGAAAGCAGCCAGCTCTCCATGGCCCCCGGCTCTGCCAAACCCCGGGAGCAGAGACTCTGCTCACACTCGAGCAGCGCCGTGAGAGCCGGGCTGAGAGTGAGGGAGGGCTTTCCATCAGATGCCTGGCTGTCGTGAGCTTCACGGGGTGCCTGCCTGCCGGCGTGAGGCTGCTTTTAATCTGTAGCACGATCCTCAGCCCTGAACAGTTGAATTTTGGTTATCCATGGCATCATATAATCATAGAATCACAGAATTGCCTGGGTGGGAAGGGACCTTTCAGATCATCCAGTCCAACCATCAACTTTTTACTATGTCTCTGTGCTTCCTCATGGCCCAAATTGCTCCTTTCTGCCCTTAACGTCTGGATTCGTTTCCTCACTGGAGCTCCTGTTTGCAGTCATAGAATCATAGGATCATTCAGGTTGGAAAAGACCCTTGGGATCACCGAGTCCAACCATCTACCCTACTCTACAAAATTCTTCCCTACACCATATCCCCCAACACCACATCTAAACGATTCTTAAACACATCCAAGGGTGGTGATTCAACCACCTCCCTGGGCAGCCTATTCCAGTGCCTGACCACTCTTTCTGTGAAGAATTTCTTCCTAATGTCCAGTCCAAACCTACCCTGTTGCAGCTTGAAGCCATTCCCTCTTGTTCTATCGCTAATTGCTTGTGAGAAGAGACCAGCACCAACCTCTCTACAATGTCCTTTCAAGCAGTTGTAGAGAGTGATGAGGTCACCCCTCAGTCTCCTCTTCCTCAAACTAAACAGTCCCAGCTCCCTCAATTGTTCTTCGTATGATTTATTTTCCAGGCTCTTCACCAGCTTCATTGCCCTCCTCTGCACTCGCTCCAGCACCTCGATATCTCAATATCCTGTCTCCTGCACGAATCCTAGAATGGTTTGGGTTGGGAGGGACCTTTCAGATCATTGAGTCCAACCATCAACCCAACATCGACCACACCAAACCATGTCACTAACACACTGACAACCAGTTCTGAGATACGGGGTCACCTATGGCTTTGTACTGGAGAATATTTCACTGAATTTCACTGAATTTTTAGAGTTGGAAGGGACCACAGAGATCATCTAGTCCAACTCCCCTGCTGGAGCAGGCTTGCCTGGAGCATGTTACTCAGGACGGCATCCAGGTGGGTCTTGAAAATCTCCAAAGAAGGGGACTCCACAGCCTCCCTGTCTCACACTCAACATTTTCCACAACCATGTGCCTTGACACTGTCCACACATAGGACATGAAATGCAACATTGGGGGAGACAACCTGTCATTATTTGAGTCCTCTTTTGTGTTCTGCTTGAATGCTTCCAAGTCTGAGGTTTTCTCAAGTTTACTAAGATTTATCAGAAATAATGACAGAAGGCCATTGATCTTTTTAGCTTATTTTTCTGTGACTCCTGGATGAAAGTCATCAAGACTCAGGCTGTCTTGCATACTCCTATTAAAAAAAAATCTATTTAAATCTTTTCAAGAAAAATACATTGTTTTCTGGAACATTTTTTACATATGTTGATTGCAAAATTGTGTGGGCTTTTTTAAGGAGAGCTGATGGTATTTTAAAAAAGTGTTCTTTTCATCGGTGTAGGTAAATTGAATTCCCTTACAGTAACATATGCCACAGCAGGATCGCTGAGTCCAAATTCATGACATCAGAGAAACGTATTTGTGGGCCAGTCCTGCTTATTCCTGCAGCTGGTGGCAAGGATTGACTTTACAAGAAAGGCCTGAGGAAACTGAGGGGAAAAAAACCACTCCCATTTTCTAATAGCTCTACCCTGGAAATCAATGCACTGAACTTACCCGTACCATGTAATACCGAGAGCGTAGCACCTCAATTCAGCCCTGGAGGTGAGACCATGTAATCCTTTTGGTTGCACCACCATTAGAAGATGATAAAGCTTGTCAAACACTGCTTTTTAATTATCTGTGGGCCTCGCGCTCCTGGGAAGTCATGGCTCCAACCTGTAGCTGGGGATCCTGTGAATAAATGCTGGATAGAAGGAAATCTCAGAAATGTTTCAGGAATATTCCCACTTTCCCTGAGAAATTATTGTGGGTTTACATTTCTTAAAAGAAGAATATGAAACCAAGACTTAACGCTGAGTTCCCTTGTCTGCTTTCCTGTTGACACAGTTATTTTCTCACTCGTTGTGAATCATTGCCAGTGACCAAACTGCTCCCTGACTTTGGTCTTTATTTGCCCACGGTACAGGTGGGTTTCTCCCAGGGAGTTTCTTGGCTAAATTCACAGAATCACAGAATGATATGGGGCTGAAAGGGACCTCTGGAGATCATCCAGTCCAACTCTCTGCTTTTGAAACGGATTGATTTTGCATGGGCCAGACTAAGTTGTTGGGCTTTTTTCCACCAATATGATGGAAAACATCTAGTTGGACTAGATGATCTCCAGAGGTCCCTTCCAACCCCATGTGATTCTGTGAAAACTTCAGTTTGCCCACCCTGGGTACAAGCCCAGGCTCGTCTGAAGAGTTTGACTGAGCCTTCCTTGGGTCCTAGAGATTTGTTTGATCTGTCCTTTCTCCTCTGTCCCTCCCTGCCTCACCCAGCAAAGGGTACGCGGAACCATCTCACTTTTAACTCGACTGAGCAAACCAAAGGCTTTAAAGGAACGCTGCCTGCTGAATAATACCATTCTTCCCCCTTGTGGCATTTCTTACAAAAATCACAGTTTGCGAGGTTTACAGCAAATCAAACAGACACAAACCATGTGTTTCACCTGCAGCTGCAGGCAGGCAGAGAGCAGAGGTTCAAAGCAGCATCTGAAGATGACTTCTGTCACCCCTGAGATGAGTCTGGGGACAGCAGGGTCACACCTCAGGGTGCAGCGGTGCAACCGGCTTCCCTGCAGTGTGTGACCTGGCGGGACGGGGTTGGGCTCTGCCGAGAGGTTGTTCTGATCCCAGGGGTTAATTGGCAGCACCTGATTCACATCCTGCTCGTCTTTACCCTGATCCCTGCTGTTCGTTTAAATAGATGCTCTGGAGCTCACGAGGGCTTCTGGCGTTTGATGCAGTGCAATGAAGATGCGGTTCCTCGCAGAAGGTGCCTCATTCCTCTGACTCAGAGGCATTTTTCGTGTGCCATCGCAGAACATGAGAGGAAGTTTCAGAGGAACTGCAAGTGGATTTCAGAATGTAATACCATGTCGTTAATTTGATAAAGTTATCAAAATGTAACTCGGGGGAGGGCTTTGCTGGCCACTGCTCTTCCCATAGCGACTTGGTGTAATAAATCTGTACAGCAAATAATTCTGCTTCTCCACATTTATCCTCATTGTTTAACGCCAGATTCCTGCATCCATTGGAGCTTTGTGAAGTTCGTGACGAAAGGGAAACCAGGCTTCCTTGAGAGGGGAGGGTAAAGCTCTCAGGTCACGTCGCAGAAATTCCTGCTGGAAGCTCTGGTTCTTACTCAGGCCCCGAGAGCAGCATCTCTTGGCGACCTCCTCGCACGGGTGTGCAGCTGCCAGAGGGCTGCAAACGAGGCACAGCAGGAATTAAACAGCGGAAAAGCACTCCTCCCATTAAAGTCTTTGCAACGCCTTTAACTAAGGTCCTTCACTGTATGGTATCTGCACATATAACTGCTTTCACTCCCCACTGCAGGCAAGGAGAGGAGCACGTACCTCCGCCACAAGTTCTCCTGCTTGGAAAATCAGAGCCTGAGGCTGCTTTTGACATGAAAAATAAAGACCCATGTGCACTTCTCAGCCTGTTTCAACAGCCTGGCCTGGAGACTCCCCCTAAATTCTCTCTGCCGCACCAAACAAGCACTTCTATTTTTCATTCTGAGTCTCGAAATAGTAGCAACCTCCTATTTAATTTCCCTGGTAACTGCATGGAAGGGAAGAGAGTATTCCCTGGCATAGACAGGCAGAGCAATAACTGAACCTCATGACGAGCAATTCCAAAATACCACCAGTCTTTGACACCGCGGGATATTTTTTCCTCGGTTCTCCCACAAAACCCTGCCCACGGTGAACCGTTTTTACACTCTCCCATTTGTTCCCAGGCAGGTTCCCAAATATTTTGATGGCCGCGTTGGTCAGGCCCATGGGGCTGGTGCAGCGGGTTTGTAGCACCACGGGGTCCCAGTGGCCATGAACCTGAAAGGTGCCCTGTAGCTGCCGTGTGTTAGTGGAAGTCTCGGGTCATCGACCAAATAAAGCTGTAGACACAGAGGGACTGGGGTCTGGCCTTAGCCTGGCAGTTTGGAAAACCTCAGCTTAAAATGACAGATACACAAAATGTGAGAAGATTGGTCCTTTGGTCACCTTCTCTGCTCAAATCACTGACGCACCACCAGGAGCGCAAAGGAAAAAGCCAGGGCTGGGCTGAGGCACTTCAGCCGGGGGTGGTGGAACTGGCTGCTCAAACCACGGTCATTTTGCGAGTCCTTAATACAAGGTAGGGTTCACTGGGGTTATGCAGCCCCGGCTTCCCCCTGCTATCGGTCACCGCGTCCATTCGGCACCTTGGGGAAGCAGCTCATGGCCAGCTGGTCCCTTCCCACAGCAGGACTGGGAAAGAGTCTCCTGTGAGACAGCTGAAAACACATTTCCCGGAGCGCGTGTTGGGTGATACCAGCATGAGATGGGCACACGTCTGCCTCTGGCCCACCAGTGTGTCTGGACCCTTTTATAATTAAGGTGATGTACTTTGTGTGAGGGCAGGAGGGGCCGGGCCGGCTGGGCAGGGTGACACTGGGTGATTGGGTCGCGGGGAGACAGGGGGCAGCTCCCGCTGTGGCTGCCACGGCTGTACATCCACCCTCCTGAGACACCACTGACTGCAGCGTAGGTTATACCATCGCACATTCCCTGTCCGCGCTGAGGTTTTTTAAAATGCTTGTTTTTATCCCCAGGGAGCATTTGGCCCTCTGTAACACAGCGTGCTGGGGATGGCACTCTGTCCCCGACACTGGTTTTTAAACTCTGAGGCCAGGACAGACTGGGAACCACCTCTGACCGCCTGAACACAACACAGCATTGCATTTCACCCAGTTTTTCCTACATCAAGCGTGGTTGTTTGGGAATTTGACTGGAAGGCATTTGAGTCAAACGCACACCAAGAGCTAAATGTCCCACAAGTTCTCTTGGCGTTTGTTCCCCCGGCTGATTCCTCACTCCCGCGCTTGAAACATGGGTGTCCATTTTCTCACTTGGAAACGTGAAAGGTTTCTCCCCTGGCAGTAGCTGGCTCACATTGGTTCACACCAGGGCTGTTTCTCTGCTGGTGCAAGGTTTTGTTATTTCCTTCTTGAAGTCAAGCCTGTTTGGTGAGTACCAGGCCATGCTAAAACGGCACGTTGACTGCTGTGCTGCCTCCCCTGGAGCTGTATTATTACCATCACCAAAGCGCCAGCTACGACGTCCTCTCTTCTTCTGTCCCGCCATAGACATTGGGTTTCCCCATCTGTCCAACCTTACAGGGGAGTTCCATTAGTTTATTATTGTAGGAAAGAGCTGAAAGAGCTGAAAGCTCTTGCCCATCTGCCATGGGTCCAGCAGCTCTTGCTGGGAGGAGAGGGGAAACCTGGCTGGGAGACCTTCTCGCTCCCCACAACGCCCTGAAAGGAGGGTGTAGCCAGGGGCGGGCGGTCTCTTCTCCCAAGGAACAGGCGATGGGACAAGAGGAAATGGGACCTGTGTCACACGGCCATCCCAGACAGATGACACCTGGGCATTGATTCACCTCTCAGCACAAGCCCCACAGCTGCAAAGCTCAAAAAGCACAGCCACAGCAAGGGATCACAGAATCACAGAATGATACGGGGTTGGAAGGGACCTCTGGAGATCATCTAGTCCAACCCCCTGCCAAAGCAGGTCGACCCAGAGGGGGTTGCACAGGAATGTGTCCAGGCAGGTTTTGAATGTCTCCAGAGAAAGAGACTCCACCACTTCTCTGAGTGAATCCTTCTGCTTCACCTCAAAACCATTGACCTGCCAAACAGATTTGACTGTCTCCTGTCTTGGTGTGGCCAAGTGAGCTCTTTGTGCACAACACCTCACCCATCTTCCTCCCCCTTCTCCTGACACTTCCCTTCTGTCTTCAGTGTATAAACCTGCCATCGTTATTAATGCCTTGCTCCTTGTTCCTTCCTGCCTTGACTTTATAAGGCAAGGAGAGAGGAGCAGCCCCCTTGGAAAGAGTAAATGTTATTACTAGGAGGGGATGGAAACTCCCCTGCTCCTGGGTCGCAGGCTCCTGCATCGCCGTGGTGTGTCTGGGAGAGCCTGAAAAGGCGGCCAAAGTCCTTAAGCCACCCATATCACATGGACCACCAAACCTGGGGAAGCGTGTCAGGGTGTCCTGAATATCTTGGGCAGATGACCGTATTACAACAATAAATTTCTTCTCTGAGCTCATTCTGCTCGCAGGTGACGGGTATTCCTGCTGTCCCACGATGTAGAACAGGCCTGTTGTGTGTAATCTGGTGTCAGAGGAAAGCTGCATTCACCAGAAACAGGGCAAGTATCCGGTGTATCTGACTGTTTGGAGGAAAAAGCAGAGTTTTCCCTGGCATGAACTGCTGTACGGTACGTGTGGCTCCACACCCCAGGCTGACTGGATCCAGAAAGGGATCTCAGAGCATGGGGCAACGCAGATGAAACGGTCTAATGTACTGGGGACAGAGCCCGTCTCGTGCTGGACCCTGACAGATTTTCTGGGTCACTTTTTTCCTGGGTTTCCTGACCTCCCTTGATGACATTCAGAGCCCAGTGGCTGCTCTGAGGCTCCCAGTGGCTGGTAGGTTGGGTGTCAACTCCCCAGGCAGGGTTTTAACCACCTGGGGCTTGAGATGAGGCCGATTCCCCATGCGGCATCTTTGTGCCAAGTCTGCAGAAAGACTCATTTCTGCTATTTTCGCTTGCAGATTATTTTTTTTTAAGGATGTGATTATGCTCCATTCCCATCTCTTCCTGCTGGGATGAGGAAATGGCAAGTGGAATGCTTATGGCTCTCTACAGCTCCATGAGGGAGTAGCCAGGGGGGGTCGGTCTCTGCTCCCAAAGAACAGGTGACGGGACAAGAGGAAAAGGCCTCAAGTTGCACCAGGGGAGGGTTAGGATGGATATTAGGAACAATTTCTACACTGAAAGGGGTGTCAAGCCTTGGAAGAGGCTGCCCAAGGCAGTGGTGGAGTCCCCATCCCTGGAGGTATTTAAAAGCCGGGCAGACGTGGTGCTGAGGGACATGGGTCAGTGGTGGGTTTGTCAGTGTTGGGCTGATGGTTGGACTCCATGATCTGAAAGGTCCCTTCCAACCTGGGCAACTTCTACTGCACAGCATGCCAGATTAGAAGCTGCTAAAATACATATGGCCACAAATGGCTGAGCATGTTTGATGAATAATAACAGCAATACCCAGTGTTACAAAGCACTCTGTACAGGATGTCTGTCCCACCGTCTGTCCGTCGTCCTGCAGAAGGTAAAGGGAAAGGCAGGAGGCTCTCCTCTCCAGCACCTGTTGTCTTCATCCATGGGGAATGTTTGCTCGCTCTTGGCAGAGATGTTGGCGCAACCCCTTGGAGAGCATTCCCCCAGCAATACGGACCAGCTCCCCACCGAGCTGACCCAACCTCCCAGTAACACCAGGTGGGAAAACCAACACCAAAAACCTTTCAAAGCCTTTGAAAACAGTGACCTCATCACCAGATCTACAGGAATAGAAAAATAAATTTGTCTGCATTAAATAAATTATTTATGGTGACTTATTCACTCGATTCGGCAGTTAAAAGCTTGTAAAATTTGTTTTCTTGGTGCATTACTGGGAAGTACATGTTGCTTAAGCACCAAAAAGACAGAAAGGCATTGTGTGAAGATTCAGGCTTTTTGATAATATTCCAAATCCTGTTTAATTCACATGTATCTAAAAGGCAATAAAGAGAGACGATAAAATGGGTGATGTGATCTCTTCATTTCTTTGCGCCGTTTCTTGTCAGGCTGGTGGTATTTTTGGGTAGGCTCCTCAGCAGCATCCTGAAATCAAGGCGTGTGAATGCAGAAGCAGACGATGCTCGACCAACGCCAGCAGGAGCAACAGCTCACACAGACCTCGGCTCAGGCTGACTCCAGGCTGCCGTCCCCTGGTCACCTGCCATAGTCCGGGGGTTTTGCACCCCAGTGACTCTAGGCCAGCTGGCAACGGGCATCCAGCTACGGCAACTTCACCAAAATACGGTTTGACTGCACTGCTAGTGAAAACATAGTGAAAACAATAAGCTAAGTCACAGTTATTCATATTCCAGTGTTATTTAAGGCTGAAATTACCTCTTTAAAAAACATCCCAACAGTTAACTGAAATTGTGTATGTTGTTTGTCCAGTTTGACATCTCTTGACAGGGGGAAATGGGTCAGCACAGGAAGCCCCAGTAACACAACAGGAATCTCGAGAGGCTTATTTTGCTTCCAAATCTCTCCGCGTTTGGTTTTAGCTCTGAATGAGATCACAAAAGCGGTACATTTTGACACTGCAAAAAAGAGCAATGAGTTATTATATTAGGCCTGTACAGGATTATGCTCTCAATGCAGGAAAAGTGCAGGGCCTGGTTAATCTTTAAAGGTTTTAAGAACAGTAGATATTCATGATTATTTTTTTTTTTGTGACAAGCAAAAAAAGGTATACAACCCATACAGCATTTTACAGTATTAAAAAAATACTGACATGTGGGTATAAATGAATTTATTCCTAAATTAACTACTTCAGACACATGATTGTAGCCATTAACAGTTCTTTAATACTATTTTACTTTAATACTGTTAAAATATCTGGATTTAATACAATGAAATTTCTGGTGATAGTCAGAAGTTTCTTTTTATTAATTACCTCTTTTTCCCATTACAGTATTTTTACATGCTTTGCGTTCCTAATTAGCATGGCCTATCACCAGATAAGCTCTCAGCTGGTCAGCTTCCCCATGGAAGTGGGGTGGGAGGACGCAGGGGGCTGCTCTGCCTCCGCCCGGCTGAGAACCTCATCATTCACCTTTTGAAGTAATTCAGCTGCGGAAACGACACACTTACACAACGTAAGCTTCAGAAAAATAAAACTCATCCCTGCTTTTAAAGAGAAACGCTCTGCAGCTCCTCTCCCCATTTTCTCTTTCTCTGTAAAGTGTGAACTAGAAGAATATTATGAGCCAAAAAACAGTGGTGACCAGAAAAAGGAGGAGGAGAAGCTATGAAAAGGCAGATGGAAGCGGGGAACAAGGTACGGAAAAATATCCCGGTTCTTCTTTCAACTACAAGACTCACCTCACATCACAGTGTTTTCCATTTCACCCAGAACCACTTACTATCTCTTCACATGAAAAGGGGGAACTAGAACCGTGTGTGACACAAAACCCAGGTCAATGAAGTGTTTGTGCCACCTCCCGGCCCCCGCAGGATGGCGACCCCTCCGGTACAGGGGCTTCTCTGCCCTGGGAGGATTTCAAGAGATCTTCAAGACATTGAGGGCTTGTCTTTGCTTTACCTGGAGAGATTTGGCTGCTCTGCTGATGAAGATCTTGCCATAAATGCAGTTATTGGTGTCCTTTGGGACATCCCCATTCCATTGGAAATGCTGCAACAGGGAAAGACTGAAATCTTCAGCCAGATCCCTGCAGAGTTTATCACAGAATCATAGAATGGTTTGGGTTGGAAGGGACCTTAAAGATCATCCAGTCCCAAACCCCCTGCCCTGGGCAGGGACACCTCCCACCAGACCAGGCTGCTCCAAGCCCTGTCCAACCTGGTCTTGAACCCCTCCAGGGATGGGGAAGCCACAGATGGATGGCTTCTTGCAGATGGACCTCCTGCATGGGTATTTGGGCATATAAGTGCCAACATCTACCCCAATTTCATGTTACAGCTGCTGAGAACACCTGGAATTGCTCTTCCCAAACCGTTAGCAGCCTGTGAGGCAGGAAGGGACGGGGCTTGGCAGGCAGAGCCGGCCTGACCCCGCAAAGTGCCGGTGCCTCGCTGAAATCAATGGGACTACTTAGGGCCTTAATTGCTTTCCTGAATCCAGGCCAAAGAGACAAAAAGCAAGACGGTTAAGTTGCAAGCCTCGGATATATATATCTTCAGTCTGGAACACTTAGATCCTTTATCAATATTATGAGTCTCCCTAATAATTCATGGTTCTTTAGAAAATTTGCAAAGGAAGCACACGCCTTACTCTCTGGCCCTGACTTAGCAAACTTTTTGGTGTCTGTGTGACACTATTCAGGCAGAGAGTGCCATTTTCTTGAGAACAGGAAGACAGGAGTGAAGTGCCACGACAGGCTGTTTTCCCAGGTCAGAGCTGTATTTTAGTATCTGCAGCGTTTGAGCCTTCCTGCCAAGGCCATACAACTGCTAGAGACATCTGGACCCAATACCGCCGTGCTCCCCATCGCCATCTGGGAATAGCCTTGTCCCAGAATGTTTATTTTAAACTCTCTTTAAAAGAAAAGACAGTAAGTTCAGGGGGTTACAATTTTTTTTTCAGTTGTTTTTTCTTTAGATAGTAAACAGGCCTCGGACAAATGAAAATGAACAATTCCAATACCGAAATAAAAATGAACGATTCCAATACCGATGTTGAAATAACGCTAACTCACTGGTTAGTCACAACCCACAAAAAAATGGCTGCTTTTGCCCTAATTAATGGCCCATTTTCAGGAGAGGCTTTTAATTAACAGCTGACATTTAAGCAGCACCTCAATGTGCTGTGTGATTATCACCTGCCCTACTTCTGTGTGATTCAAATGCTCTTGGAGAAACAGGCACGATGCGATGCCTCTTTTTCCTGAAAGTTTTCCAGAAGAGAGTTTTCCAGGAGAATTACCCTGAGCCAGGGACCCCTCAAAAGAGGGACACCCTCTCACGCATCTTTCAGCTTTGCCCTGGGCCACGTATTTCTAACTCAATCCCTCTCCTGGAACTGGCAATGCCCCGAGCGCTACCAGGAAATTCAGGAATATTGACCATTTCATAGCTCGGTGATGCTAAAACAGCAATTTAAACAAACAAATAAAAAAATATGGCCTTCCTCCCATGGTTTTCTCCACCTTCTTTCCCCAGCTTTGTGTCCCGGCGGCTCACGTGGTAGCAAGCCGGGCTGGTTCCGTTCCTTAGCCCTGGAATAAACATGTGCTAAAGCAGTTTTCTGCCAGTTGGGTGAGCTCAACCTGCTCACGGTGCACTTGTCCTTGGTCCTCACTCCAGGGAAGGAGGAGGAGAAGAGTGGGACCACCACACATCAGCAGAGACAAGCTATTATTTTAATCTGTGCTGTAAATTGAGCAATCTTGTGAAGTAAGATCTCATCTTGTACAGGAAGGTAAAGCGTATTTTTGTAGTGTACACATTTCCTGCCAGAAAATCAATGTCCCATCCAGTGACAGTGTGGTAAAGCCAGAGGTGGGACCGCGAGGCAGGGGCCTGCTGGCCCTATCGGCCACTCTTCCAGTGGTGAGCTGTAACCAGACAGAGGACTTTGCCCAGCAAGGACATGCTTCACCCTAACTCTTCAAACTGCTCCATATTGCAGGCAGTAACTCAAGGAGATACTAATGTTTAAATGCATCGGTATTTGCTGGGTCACTAGGGGGAGGGAGCAAACACCAAGCCGTGGCCGTGCGGGACCTCTCTCCTGCTCTCTCCTGATCAATATTGCATTATATATTATATATATATTGAAACAGCTTTTGGCGTGGAGGCCTGGGCTCCTTTTCCCTCAGCTTCCCCACAACACACCTCAGCCTGACGATCAGAGCACCTTCCCCAGAGAAACCAGCTAATTTGCTCAGCCAGAATCACAAAATCGCCTGGGTTGGAAGGGACCTTCCAGATCATCCGGTCCAACCATCAACCCAACACTGACAAAACCCATCATTGACCCATGTCCCCCAGCACCACGTCTGCCCGGCTTTTAAATACCTCCAGCGATGGAGACTCCACCACTTCCCTGGGCAGCCCATTCCAATGTTTGACAACCCTTTCCTGTAAACATTTTTCCTAATATCTGATCTAAACCTCCCCTGGAGCAACTTGAGGCCATTTCCTCTTGTCCCATCACCTGTTCCTTGGGAGAAGAGACCGACCCCCCCTGGCTACACCCTCCTTTCAGGGAGTTGGAGAGAGCCAGAAGGTCTCCCCTCAGCCTCCTTTTCTCCAGGCTGAACACCCCCAGCTCCCTCAGCCGCTCCTCACCAGACTTGTGCTCCAGACCCCTCACCAGCTCCATTGCCCTTCTTTGGACCTGCTCCAGCACCTCAATGTCTTTCCTGTCATGAGGGGCCCAAAACTGGACCCAGCACTCAAGGTAGGGCCTCACCAGAAAAGGGCATTCAGCCCGGCCGGGTGACATCTTCTCATGCTGTGCTACAAGAGTTGGGTGTCTCTTTGCCTCTTCTTCCAGCCATGTCTCGGTGGAGGCTGGTGTCAGCTCTGCCCGTTCCCACAGGGGCCTGCAGAAGGAGACCCTTAAGCAGAGAACATCAAATCAACACACCGTGGTAGGATAGATGTGGAGCTGCCTGGGAAGAGCTGAGCCCTTTGTGGACATGTCCAATGACCAAATGTTGTGTGGGATGTGAACACGTCCAGTGACTGATTCTTGTGGGGGGAAATGACTCCAGTCTCATGTGCTGGCAGCTGTGATTCGTGAGATGGACGAGTTATAGAATCACAGAATCATAGAATGGTTTGGGTTGGAAGGGACCTTAAAGATCATTGAGCTCCAATCCCCCTGCCCTGGGCAGGGACACCTCCACTAGACCAGGTTGCTCAAAGCCCCATCCAGCCTGGCCTTGAACCCCTCCAGGGATGGGGCAGCCACAACTTCCCTGGACAACCTGTTCCAGTGCTTCACCACCCTCACGGGAAAGAATTTCTTCCTAATATCTCATCTAAATCTCCCCTCTTCCAACTTAAAACCATTACCCCTTGTCCTGTCAAGTTCCTGATAAGGCTGCAGTCCCGAGGTATGCGCGGTGACCGCCCTGTCCCCCGATTGTCACTTCCCGGGAATCTCAGCTGCCAGGCACCAGCGGGATTTGGAAGCCTCCCAGGCTAGGCTGTGAGGAGGAAGCAAACATCATGATGTTGGATCCGGAAATCCACGTTTTAGAAAGATTTCCTACATTTAGAAACAGAATGCAGGTATCCACATAATTTTTGTGGACGTAGTCTTTGGAGTCTGCATTAGGCCATCCTTTAGCCTGTTACACTTCCACACAGAGCCGAGGGTATTTGCTTCCTAAAAAATACAGTCAAGGAACCCCTCATGAACTGAGTGTGGGGTTACGTGTTGGTTAATATCCAATAATTCCTGAGATCTAAACCCGGATCTGTCATCAGTTTGTTCCATGGCTCTGAAAAGAGTTTGTAAAAATAGTACCAGGGAGCTGTGTGCCTATTGGAATTCAATATTTCAGTCTGGCAGTCTGGATCCAAGAGCGAGGGGTTGCTCTTTTAGCCAGGACACAGTCACCAGCTTCTGGGTCAGCGACAGGGGATGGGAAGATACTAAACAATTCAGGGGTGACCTGGCTCTCCTGGGGCAGTGCTGCTTTAGCAATGCCAGGGGAAAGTGCTACTGAAACCAGTGGCGTTATTTGCACGAATAAGAATGAGAAACTTTGCAGGATTGTACATATTTTTCTTATTTTGTCCTTTTTCTTTTTCTTATTATTAATATACAGTCAAACATGCAGGGACTAGTGTCACCACCCTGCTGGACATTAGGGGTCTTTAGTGTCTGTTTTCACAGAGGATTCCATTTGCCTGTTTGTTTTCCTGCAGTCCTCACTCTGCACTCTCCATGTACCCTACTGCTACCAAAGCATATCCTTGAAATGTTACTAGTAACTTGTGTTGAAAGGCCTCACGTGGATTTTCACAAATAATAATTCTATCTGTGAATTTATCAAGCACAAGCTAATGAGAAGAACTCCTCATCAAGGGAGGCCAGTATTGTGTCGCTCTCAAGGAAGCATGTTGAACACGAAGACCGTGAGGATGGTACTAACCTATGTGTTTTGAGAAGTTTAGCCCACTTGGCAGGCAAATGAAAATTCTCAGTGCCCTAAGCTGAACTACCTTCATTAGAATACTAAAAATCACACCCATAGGTCCAGAAGACCCCATGCCCAGGTGAAGACCATTTCCTTGAGCACGTGTGGGACCTGTAACTTGATGATCGTGTGTAAATTACTATCCAATCAAATATAGGTAGGAAGCACTAATATTATAATGATGTTGTAAAATGTGTATAAAAATTGCCGGGAGAGCTCTGATGGGTGTGCACAAGGGGAGGAGAAAGCCTGTCCCCCTAGTGCTGTAAATAAACTAATGCTGTCTTTCCGAACTCCAAACCTGGTTTGGAGAGTGATGGATTTGTTATGGATTTTGGAAACGCTATGACAATCATTATGCCATGTATAATACAAGGCAATAAAAGCAGAAGCGAGGAGAACCGTTGTTTCTGGAGCAGAAGGTGGGGTTTGTGCTGCTTTCGCTAAGAGCTGCTAGGTGGCAATATGTCACCTCGAAAACCAGCAGCTTCCCACCACCATCCGTCGCCCTCCTCTGCTTTTGGACCTGGCCTTGGAGCAGGACCTGCTTCGCTCACACCGAGATCTAACTCCAGACTGAGGTTTTCCAAAAACAAACGCAGGACTGAATCCTACTGGAAAAAACCACTCTCTCCTCCCTGAACCCAAGAGGAAAAATAAGAGGCAAGCCCGCCCGCTGCAGTATTTCATAATAAGGGAATGAATCCTTCTGCTGTATAAAGATACCGCCACCTGGGATTAGAATAGTTCATATTCTCACTGGATTCTCTTAACAACGCAAAATTTAAAATATCTGTTTGGAGTGCAAAGATTTTGTTTTTCCAAATGTATGATTAATTGAAACCCTTCACATATTCAATCATAATATTTAATCAACTAGACCAATTTCGGGACATTTGTATTGGCAGTTGTGTTGAAAAACAGCTTTAATAAAAGGTGGAGGAGATGTATTTCCAGATACATCTTTCAGCCATGCTACACAATACTGAAAGCTGAGTCATCTTATGTATGTGTATTAGCAAGGACATTGTAATAAAGACATATTTGCATGTTGCTTTGACTACTCTGAGCGATCTGCATCGAAACAAGCGTTTATTTCCCTTGATGTTGCTCTTCCACAGGGGAAAACCAGCAGCCAGGGGAAGGACAGGGCTGTGTGTGACGGCGCTGTTTTAGACCAGCTGCAAGTTTACACAGAATTAATATACACAGGATGGATTACTCCCTTTTGATGGCAGAGCCTGGGTGCAGGTGAACAGCCCTTGAAGCCGGGGAGGCCGTGGCCAGGAGCAGGCCTGCGGCAAAGGGCTCACATGTGGGCTGGCAGATAAAATAGGTATATATCTATATATAGATAGATAGATAGATA
This sequence comes from Calidris pygmaea, assembly GCA_003697955.1. Lineage (NCBI taxonomy): Eukaryota > Metazoa > Chordata > Aves > Charadriiformes > Scolopacidae > Calidris > Calidris pygmaea. Next base: position 800,743 of record QJSC01004954.1, on the reverse strand, counting down.
TGAAGATGGGGAGCCTGAGTCTCTCCTTGTGGCAGAGAATTAAGCCTCTCCAGCTCCAGCAAGCAGCCATTTCGCAGCAGGCCCAATCCTCCCAGCGCGTGTCCTGGCCCCAGCCACCTGAGAGACGTCGCTCAGGGATGGCGGATAAATGAGCGTCTTTCATCACGCTGGCTGGGATAGAAACCCTGGCCTTGCTGTTTAGCGATGCGGGCTAACAAAAATAACAAGTGACCTGCTTACGCGGCGGTACTTAGCAACCTGGGAGCTAACAAGTGTCTTTCAAATTTATGCAAAACGGCTTAAATTGTGAGTGAGTTTTCAGTGCCTGGGGTCACCCTGAGTGGATGTGGCATGGAGGGAAGGACACGGGGTCCCCGGCTGTCGGCCCCCGTCAGCCTCGGGCTGGAAGGGGCTCGATGTTCTCTTTAATGGCCTTTGCTGCAGGCCCAGCCCCGAGGCCTCGGCCCGACCCGGGCCCCGTCAGCAGCAAGACCCGGCCCGGCCCGACGCGGCGGCGGTTCCCGGCGGGGCCGCTTTCCCCGCAGCACCGGCGCTTGCCCGACCGGCGACGGGAAGGGGAGCGGCGGAGCCAGGTCAGTGCCGGGCCGCGGGGCCTCCGCTTCCCCCCCGCCCCAACCGGCCTGGTGCCTGCAGCGCTCGGGGGCTGCCATGGCGGCTGGCCGGGGCCGCGGGGGGGGGGCCGGGCCTGGGGGGGCGGCTCGGGGCCTCTGAGGGTCCCGGGGGCCAAAGGGAGGGGCAGGGGGGGCCGGGGCTTCGGGCCCAGGAGCAGGCCCAGGTCCGGCGGGAGACGGCGGGGTTCCCCGGTCCCTCAGGGGTCGCTGGTGTCTGGGGCAAAGGCGGGGCGGGTGCGGGGGCGGCCGGCGGTGTTTCTGCCCGAAAAGGTTATGTCCTTGCTGGGCTTCAGCCCAGGGACCTCGGGGCTGGTGTTGGGAACAGCCGGTTACCGCCCCCTTCGGCCCCGCTGGGCGCGGAGCTGTCCCGGGGCTGGGGACTTAAAATACACAAATAAATAGAAAAGGTTCCGTGCCAGGAGTGCTTTCGCCCTCTCCAACTCCCTGAAAGGAGGGTGTAGCCAGGGGGGGTCGGTCTCTTCTCCCAAGGAACAGGCCATGGGACAAGAGGGAAATGGCCTCAAGTTGCCCCAGGGGAGGTTCAGACTGGACATTAGGAAAAATTTCTCCACTGTAAGGGTTGTGGAGCCTTGGAATGGGCTGCCCAGGGCAGTGGTGGAGTCCCCACCCCTGGAGGGATTTAAAAGCCGGGCAGACGTGGTGCTGAGGGACATGAGTCAGTGGTGGGTTTTGTCGGTGTTGGGTTGATGGTTGGACTGGATGGTCTGAAAGGTCCCTTCCCACCCAGGCCATTCTGTGATTCCGTGAGTGCTACAGTGCACTTGTTGGGGTTTGGCCTTGCACAAGGCCAGCAGCAAGAAACCTCTGCTGAGGAAGACGGAGTTTCCCTCCCTCTCCCCCTTGAGGCTTCCCTCTCCCCAGGGTGCTGCCACGCAGGATGCCGTTTCTACCTGAGATTTGGTGCCTAGAGCCAAGGAGCCAGGTTCCCAGCACCGTTCCAGGAGATACACCCCCAGGAATCCTGCTGCGTGGCCAGTTCTGACATAGGGATGCCGTTTTGCTGCTGCTGTCAGCAGGACCATTTATTTACTGGTGGTGGTGGTAAGGAGACCAATATGCTGAGTGGAATTCGGAGCACTGCTTGACTACAAAACTTTATACAGTTTTCAAGGCAAATTAATCCTTGGGAAAGCATCAGTATTTGCAGTTGCAGCTGAAATGAATTCATTCTTATGCTTTTCGTGGTTTAGGATTTCGCGACTAAAAAGCGAATAGGAAGTAGCGTGTCTGTTTGCTTTAAAGGTGTCCAAAGTACACCTAGCGGGCAGCAAGCTTTATGCGAATTTAAAAGTGTTTTCTGTCACGGTTGCAGAGGGCCTTTTGCTGACAGAAGCAAAGAGAACCTCTGTAGATCAAAGCGTTAGAAAATAAAGGGCCTGTGTGCTTTTTGCAGAAGACAACAGATCCTTGCTCTCGCCTTCTGCTGTGAAACTCGATCTTGTACTCGCAGTGTGACCAAACCCAAATATTTTTAGGTAGTGTCGTGTGTATTTATGGAAAGACTTCTTTTGTCAGCTCTTTTGTATCCTTGAATGCCATTATTTTTCGCTGGACTTGGGTATGTTTCTTTGTGATTTGTTTACTAGGTCTTCAAAGTAATTAAGATGTGATTAAAAGAGTATATAATTGGTTAGGAACAGAAAGACAATTCACATCTAAACCTTATCCCGCAGAGACCATTAAAAAATACAAAACTAAACAAAGAACCAATACTTTGGAAAACACATCGCTTGCTACCCCTGGAATAAGGCTGCTTAAAAGTTAAAAACAAGTGAAAAAACATGGAATAAAAGGAGGTAGAAGCAGAAAAGAGGTGGAAAGGGTAGGCCAGCTTAAAACTGAAACCATAGACAAAGGGGTTTTTTACTTACAATGTTAGAAAAGGTTCTTTCCCACATATTTTTTTTTTTCACATGTGCATGAATTAAAGCCATTTTGGTTAGTTATTATGTACATCTTCTCGCTTCTTGTTCTCTCAGCTTCTGGATGGGTGAACGTTGTTTCTAATGCTGATGTCTAGAAACTAGGAGGCCCAAACTTCTTGCTCTCTTCTCAACAGTTATATAGAGGCTAAAAAACCTCTCCTTTATAATATCAGCTACTTCTGAAGCTGGTTTTTAGAGGAGTCACAAAGCTCTTTGAGAATCTTCACACTGAAGGAGGGACTATTCATCCCACCTAATTTGTCCACAATGTGGGTACCAGAGACAATATACTAATAATTTGAACAGGGGCCAGCAAGTTTGAGAGCCCCAGTGTCTTGGGAAAGGCATGAGCTTGAAGGGGCTCCTGTTGAACTTGGTAGTTCTGCTTTGTGTAGAGAAGCCACAAAGGAGGCACAGGTTCTTCCTCAGGGAGGCAGAATTTCCCATGCTTTCTTTAGTTTCTGTATTTGTACGTTACCTTTTGTCAGTAGGTTTTCTGCTGCCGATCCCTCAGTGAGATCTGCTCCTGGCTTTCTGCCAGCAGGAGAGTGCCTGCCCTCAGCTTGTCTCAGCTGTAATTGTCAGAAGAACCTGTCGGGTAAGGTGTTTCAGTCAACCCAACCCACGAATCGCCCAGGGAGAGGAGAGAGCTGCATAAGCAGGTGAGGTAGATGGAGAGCTCTGCAACCTTCAGGTGATCCTGCAGGTGAGACATCCCTCCTACACCGTTCTTGTGTCCAAAGGCAGGGTCCAGTGACTCCTCTTCGCTGTGAGATCCATCCTTTTGTCTCAATTTGTGTCCAGGCTGGCCCTCTTTGATTTGCTGTTTCTGAATTCCTTCTCTCTGTCCAACACTTGAATTTCTTTTCTTTTTTTTTTCTCTCCCCACAATCCCCCCCAGCCCGCTGTCCCAGCTTCCAGTCACTGGGTGTTAATGATTTTCACTCATTTTCAACCTACTTTTTTTTTTTTTTTTAATGCAGGTGGACTATTTTCGTGCTTTGGTTCTATTTCACTTCCACTCGGCTCTTCCATCTGCTTTCACGTTGTAGGGTCACTGGTGCCAGTCCTCAGCACCGGGTCACCCCTGGCTCTACTCTCATTAGTCACTGCAAGGACTCGATGAAGCACCCCATAGTCACGCACGCTGCTCTCTAGCACAGATGAATGCCTTCTGTGGTGGCTGGTGAGACTCACACATGGGGTTGAACTGTGAGTCATCTCATAATCATCTTCAGTTCCCATCTCCCAGCCCTTTCTCCATGCCCCGTCTTTGCACTGACACTGCAGCTGCTGAAGGTCTTCATCAAGTCGGATTCTCCTGCGCCTCTTAACCCATCACCTCCCTTTGGCAGTGTCACAAAAGTGCCTTTCTAACTGTTCTTGTTAGGTCATCTGAATATTTTCTTCTCCCTGAACTTTCTTTTGTGGGTTTTGTGTGTTGGATCCCTTTATTTCTGCTACACTTCATCTCAGGATACGTTCATCCAAACCCAGAAATGCAGCTGATGTTTTTTCACAGGTGGCTGACGAGTCTGTGTCTGCACATCGCACCCTACCCCTCCTGAAAGGGTGTGCTTATTTCCCCGCTGTATTGAAAACACAGCCTTGCAGCTTTTCTCTCCATTTTCTTTTTCCCAGACTTGTGTCAGGCAGTACCTTTGAGCTGGAATTTTCCCTGCTCGTGTGTTTTAACTTGCTGATTATTTCTGTGTAGCTGCTCCCTAGTGCAGCGTTTCTTGTTCATGCAGCTCTAACGCTCCTTTGGGCTCCCAGCGGTCATTCTCCAGTTTGTCTTTAGTTCTTCTGCCCACCTGGGGAGTTGTCACCTGCATCCCTCGTCATCCCTCTGCCCAGCCGTCCCTGTGCTTCCTGGCTATCGCAGCCAGAAATATATTTTAAGAGAAAAACTGGGTTTGCAACAGAGTACTGGTGAATGGCAAGGGCAAATATGCTTTTTCAAGAGCTGGGGTTTATTAATTTCCCAAAGAATCTGCTCAGTTAGGGATAATGCCAGCACTGATATTCCCTGTTAGTTTTTTTTATTGATGTTGTGAGAGCTGAATTTTAACCAGGCAGTTACCAGAGGCTTTCAGAAAGCCTCTGTTACAGATGCATACACAAAAATACGTATATTGTGTGTGTCTATGTGTGCATACATACACGGCTCTGGCATAATGTGTGTCATCCCTTGGATACTGAAGTGCTGACAGAAGCATTCACATTAACCCGCAGCCTGCTGGCCCCGCAGGCGAGGCTGCTATAAAATCACTGCAGTGCCAAATCAGGTTTAAACTGTTGTTTTATGTAGAATCATACATAGAACTGTTTGTGTTGGAAGGGACCTTTCAGATCATCCAGTCCAACCATCAACCCAACACTGACAAAACCCATCACTGACCCATATCAGTTCAAGAGGTAAGAGGTAGAATAACTGTGGAGGGAACACCTGTTGATATCCATGCTATGGGCTTATCTCTTTGTTGTCACCAGATACAGGTAAAGCTGTAGCACTTCTTAGAACATCTGAAAGATGCTAATTTTCCACAGTGTTTGTATTCCTGTATGGTCAGATATTTTTTTCACTGTAAAAGTTGTGCATAGACTGTGTGTGCTCCAGATGTTAATGGGTATAGAATGTCTGACTTTTTAAATGAGACTAAGACTTCATTTCTGTAAGTGTCTCTAAATAGACGTAACTCTGTTAAACTGAAAATCTGAAAATTTTAGTGTACTGAGTATCTCTGGACTTGTCCCACAACGTAGCACAGGTTCCTGCAACATCTCTCTCTCACACCGCTGTCACCTACAGTAGAGACAACCAACCTCAGCCGTGCCATGGATTGCGAGTGCTCCGTACGGATTGAAATTTTGAAATTTGGGATGTTGTTTGTCAGAAATCAGCAGAAATCCCGTTAGTTTGAGAGAGCTGTAGCTTAAATACCACGCTTCTCTGGAGTGGTTAGCTCTCTCCAACTGAGCTGTTAAAATAATCTTGTTTTTATTAAAAAAATACTGGGTACTGACCGGTACTGTAAGAGGTGGTTTTAAAGAAAATAATTCAATGATAATACCTTGCATGAGTCATTAGTCATGAGTCATGATCAGCAGGCAGCGATGTCCAATTTGTTTCTTAATCCTGCTCTTGCTGATGCTCTTTATTACCATAGTGATAATATTAAAGAGCTGTTAATGCACAGAACCACGCAGCTGAAAATGACAGGCTCTTTTTTTTCTTTTTTTTTTTTCCTGGAATAAAATTTCCATATCTTAAGTCTGTTTTGCTCGGTTGGTTTTTTGACACGTGCGATCTAGGGAGTGTAAAAGTCATCAAACAAGTACTGTTTGGCGGAGAGTTAGGTTCACAGAACGGCCTTGGCTTCGCTTTCAGGTCACTCCTCGTGGCTTCCTGGAGGATGAAATCCAGTCTGTCTCCTTGTGAGGATGGTGGAGGCTTTGTGTTCATTAAAAATGGGGAGCTAATTGTTCAAGCTATGCTTTGCAGCGAGAGCCTGCACTGTCCGTGTTTTTAATGTTTGTTCCCTCCTGAACAAAAACTTCGAGCCGGGTGGAAAGTTTTATAGCACGGATGAATGTTGGGGAAATGTTTTCCTGAAGTTTTAAAGAAAATGGAAGGCTGTTTCTCTGCGGAGAGTCTGAATATAAAAAGAATCGTTTAGCTGTGAAATGGGCTTTGGAAACCTGCTACCGCTCTTAAATATTAAGTTTTACCAAGAGAAGCCATCGTAAAGGCTCTGAAAGGTGATGGCTGAAGTATTGCAGAGTGTGCCTAGATGGGGTGTGATGGGGTGCAGCAGCAGTTGGGTCATGTTTATGGAAGGAATGAATCTTATATTCAATCAGATTTTAAATTGATTAAATTTTAATTAGTTTTATTACTTTAGGCTTGAGTGTAAGAAAGTTGATCGTGACAGCTTAATTTAGTAGGAACCTGGCTGTGGTGTGGGTGCTGGGCAGAGTCCTCTGCTGTGCCCAGGGGAACGTACCCCACCCAGCAGGAGCATTTTCCCCTCCAGAATGGGACAGTGAGACCAGATAAGTGTACACCTGGCAGGACTGTGTGCTGCTTTCATTAGGAACTAATTGTATGGGGTTTTTTAATGCATTTGCTTGTTTGTGTGTATATAATAAACGTTTGAAAAACATTGAGTCTGTAAACCGTAAGACACCCTGAGCACAGCATAAAATAGAGCTGTTGCCAAATTCTGGCTCAGTAAATACATTCCGGGTTCACCTTAGAAAAACTATTCCAGGAGCTTCTTGCCAATTTTGGAAGAATCTTGTTTCTGCCAAAGATGATGAAGAAAGAAAACCAGCGTCTTCTGGACAGCTGTGTCCATTAAAAAGGGATTGGGGCAAAGCTAAGACAAGTCCAGCAAATTGCAAGATTTAAATCTAGCAAATCTTTTTCTTTGCCCCATGGCAGTTCTTTTGATTCCTACCCTGAGCCGCTTCTAAGGTGACTTGTTTTTTCAGATGAGCTGTGTCAGGCTTTACCCGATTTCTTTCAGATCACTTGTCAGCCACTTTCTTCAACAGACCCTTTTCCAAAGTAAATGAAATCAGGCAGAGCCGCAGATCAAGGATAATATTTGGGGTTGACTTCCTTGTTATGTCCTGGTGTACGTGCGTACCGCGTAGAGTGGAAATACCAGAGGCATAAACCATGGATGTGCTTCTACATTTTCTTAATGTCTGTGTTCCTCGGGTATTTCTTACAGAAAGGTCCTGCGGTGTAAGAGTTGCTTACAGAAAAGCAGGAGATGCAGACCTTGAAAACCAGGGGCTTTGATAGGATTTCTCCTCCAACACAGGGGTGTGGGAGGGGGGGTGTAGTTCTTTTCGGTGGAAGGGGGAGAATTTGGAAGATTGGTTCAGAACAAGTTGGTCTAACGGAATATGTAAGTGTCGTACAACAGTTATGGAGCCTCTTTGATGTTCTGCACCCAAATACTTTTGGGTAATTTTTAGAAGAAAAGACTTTAAAGGATGCTAATTTCTGTCTTAAGTACTAAAATCACTTCTTAAAACTCCTTCTATTAACTTTGTGGGAGTAGGTTCAGACTAAGAGTTCTGCAAGTAGAGTCTGCAGTGGTTTCTGCAGACTTTTGTGATTGCCTTACCTTTATATGAGTTTCTGCTGTGCTGCTTCCCGCTCCCGGGGAACTGAGGGGGATCTCAAAGGAAATTTCCCAATTATTTTTTTTCTCCTCCATTTATTTCCAGAAATGGCCATTTCTCTGTGGAAGAACGTACTTCAGACTACAAAGGAGAGGATACTACAGCAGAGAGGGGTGTCACTCTATAATAGTGCCCATGGGTACGAGGAAGAAGCGATCAAGAAGAAACTTCAGCAGTTTGCTGGTGGATCCATCACCCTCTCCAAAGAAGATGATGGCATTGGGATACTTACTTTGAACAACCCGAAGCTAATGAATGCCTTTACAGGTTGATGGGGTTGCTGGTTTGTGGGTTTTTTTCTCCTTCAGTTACCCATTTTAGCAGTGCCTTACCATTCCCCAGTGAAAAGAAGAAATGCTTAAGTTTTATTCAGATGTACAGCAAATGCCCACTGTTGTGTATAGGAGTCTTGCCATAAACATGATAAGAATATAGGAAATTCTCCATGACCCAGGGACTGTCAGGCAGAACATGCCTCTCCTTTTTCAGTGGCCACAGTCCTGCTGCTGAGCTCTCTCTCGTGTCTCCTTGTGCTTTGTCTCTCCGGTTCTGGAAACACAGAGGATGTTTTTATGGGGGTGGGATGATGCCCATTTTGTGTTGTAGGTGGTATAGAAAGGGTGATTTTTATTTCTTTGTTCTTTGCCTAAAGCCTTACCTGTAACTTAAGTTTCTGTTACTTGGTCTTTTCCAGTCACTCAGACTGGCTTCCATTTCTCCTTCATTTGCCTTATGTCTTAAATACCAGGGACTGGTTAATTAGAGATCAGATGAGCTGGGTGTTCTCAGCTGTGCAGATCAGGGATCTATTTAATATGCTTTTACACTGGACAATACTTAACTATCAAAACCAAGTGCCCTATTTTATTAATCTTGTATTATAAGAGGCTTTTGATCTCTAAGATAGGTGTATTTGCTGTCTCTCCTTAACTGTCTAGAATATTCCAATTTATGCCGTTCTCTTCAGACATAAGTGGCTCAGGTTCAGGGTCTGCGTCTTTCTGAGCCTGAGCTGTGCAGAAGCCTTTACTCTAAGAATGCTTTTATCTCTTAATATTTTGAAATGGAGACATTTGTATCATCTTGTTCATTTCTTTTTTTTTTTTTCTTGCTGTTCTATTTTCCTGCCCAGTTCTCACTGTTCCTTTGCTGTCAGCAAATGTGTTTGCAACCCACTAGCGAAGCGCAGAGGTGTTTACCCGGAGAATGTCAGTCTGCCCCTGCCACTAATGCTCGTTAGCTGGGAGGGAGAGAGCCCAGCAGAAGAGTGGAGTTGGTGGTAACACACCCAGATGTCTCTGTGGTTTCTCTTCTCTTTCCCTTTAAAAGCTCCTGTATTTATTACCTACCTTGAGCCGTTGTAGCTAAGAGACATTAGCGTGGAGATTGTCCTTCGGAATGCCTCCCTGTCAGTGTACAGGCTGTTCCACAATCACAATTACATCCTTGTTTCCTCCCTTTCTACACACGGATTTTTGTTTTTGACTCAGAACAGAGCTGAGCAATGTCCAGCTCATAGGCCGTGCATTCTTAGCGTCTTTGTTGTGGGAGTTGAAAGGGGCAGGAGAAATGAGATGGAACAGCAAAAGCAGAAAGGACAAGATAAAGCCCAGTCTGCCACGGAGATCAGAGGAAATTCAAGTCAAATTGCTTAAATTAGACTTTCATAGAAACTTACAACTGTGTTCTCTGGGTGCTGGGCAGAAGGGGCTCAGAACAGATCTGCTGAAGTGCTGAGCAGTCGTGGCAGCTCCTTAGGCCACTGGGAGCTGTGCATCGACTACACGTGGTGCTATATAGTGTTAATGTACTGAAATCATACCACACATTGCAAGTTCAGTACCCAAAATTAGCAGGTTATTTTCTCTCTGGCTCAGTTAGTGCTCTGTGAGATAGTATCTTCTCTCCTTATAGGGCTGCTGGGAAAAGGAATTATTAGGGTATGGGAATTAGATGCTCTTGTAGCAAAGGGGGGGCTACAAAACCCCATGTGGAAATTAATAGTTCTGGTTTTGTTACAGACCCTGACGAGCACGTAGCAAATGAGCCACGGGAGCAGGTGGATCTTTTTTAGAGTGATGTCTAGAGCCCTGCAGCTCCCCTTTGCTAGGTAGTAGCCACAAAAATTTGCTCTGGGAAGTCTTACTCTGGCAGTTCAAGAGATTGCTGCTCCTTTCTGCCGCGTACTTCTGCCTGCCAGAGACTTGTGTTGTTACAGCGGGGAAGCGCAGCGGCAGACTCCTGCTGGCAGGGTGGCTCGGCATATTCAGTTATCCTGCTCTTACCCTTCGTGCCCGTGAGCTGCTGCTGCTGCTGAGGAACTAGCAAGCACTCCGTCCTTTTCCTGTCGATGTGTGTGAAGTACAGGAGAAGCATGAAAAGGGATGGGAAAAGGGCACGCCCCCTAAATTGCCCTAGCAAGACCTGGGTGACTTCATCAGCCAGAGCCTGTAAATACCCCCCCTCAAATCAGTCCTCTTGATTTTGCCTCAGAGCTTCTGGGTGCTGGCAGATGGGCGTTTCTGTGTACATGTCGGCTTCCTTCAGAAGGCTGCAAAACATCATTAAACTGTTGAGAGGAATCCTATTTGCCAGGCATTTACTTTGCACAGCAGCTTTTTATCTCAAAGGAATTATGTTTATTCTAAGCTTGAGCAACTCACAGAATGAAAAGCAGAACAAAATTGTTAGCAAATTGCTACTGGGCAATGTGGAGGTTGTTGTGCCTTTTTTCTCTGCTTAATTGGAATCTGATAGCCACCTGTTTGAAATGGTCTCTTTGGAAACTAATGCTAATAATGTCAGTTTAAGCCTGGTGGAACCAATTCCAGCAGCCCACCCTCTTGCTGAACTAAGGTTGAGCTTAAAAGAGGAGGAGGCCAGCCTGCAGGAATTAGATAATAATGGCGATAATTTTATTTTCTAGAATTGACTTTAAGGCATTTATTTTGAGATTATAATTAGGATGCAAACATTATTATTACAAGTCAGTTTAGTTCTGTAAAGAGCACAGATTTACTGGTAACGAATACTGAAGGGCCAGGGCCAGCAGAACGAGGATTTGCTTTAGGATCGTGTCCTCCTCGTTACACCAAACATCACAGACTGTGTCTGTTGGTAAAACAGGAGCTCAACGCTGTCAGTAGTGTAAGGGATCCTCTCCCAGGAGGAAGGGACAGCTCTGGCTCCTACGGTTCCTTTTTGGAAACTCCATGTTTCAGTTAACTAGGTATTTATTTGGCTTGCAATACCCTGGGGAAAGACTCCTCAGTACCTTGCTGCTTTGATTATGGAAAGCCCTACAAGCAGTGGTTGTGCTGTATCAGCTATGGCAAAGCTTGGATGCCGGCCCAAGCGCCCTTTTTGTAAGAAAACTCGGGAAATACGCAAGTGAAATGCCTTTGTTTGATGCACACCTATTTAAACACCAGCATTTGCAGAAAAGTCACTGCTGAGTTTACTGTGAGGCTGGGAGAGCATTTCGGGTAAGACCCGCAAAAATCTCCTCTAGGCCTAGTTCTGCTGGATTTTCCTTCATGGCTTGGATGGTGGAATAGAAGATGATCTGCTGAAATTGTCAGATGACCCAGAATTGGGAGAGCTTGGAAGAAAATTACTATTTAGAGGAAAAATTACTATTTGAGGGGGAAAAAATGTGTGGGTGCTTGTGTGCAGGATTCAAAGTGATGCTTTTCCTTGTGGTTTTAAGTCCATCACATATGTACAATGATTTGGTTTTGGTGGTGAAAAATGTAACATAAAACATGACGGTGAGAATAATTTCCTGTTAAAAATTGTGCTTCTCCCCTCCTGTGACAGGCACTATGATGCTGGAACTCCAGGAGAGGGTGTCCGAGCTGGAAAACTGGAAGGATGGCAAAGGCCTTATCATCTGCGGTGCAGGAAACACCTTTTGCTCGGGATCCGATTTGAACGTGGTCAAAGCAATAGCCAACTCCCAGGCAAGTGGTGATAGAAATGAGGTTTTTGGAGAAAAGTGAACTTTCTGATTTTCTGAGGTCCTTCTCAGACAGAGGTGTTGCACCGTGTTTCTGCTGCAGTTTTGCATCCACGTCACAGAACGGAGCTTTTAATGGTTGAAAAAATGCTGGCAGCCCCTTTAAGCCATGGCTTAAGTGCTATTGTAATTGATTCATAACCCTGAATTCCTACATTACAAATTCTTTTTAGCCTTTTCTTTTAAAAATGTCATTTTGGTTTCTCAGAGCAGTGTATGGTGAATTTACACATCAAATAAGCTGTGCCTCAGCAGTTTGACCTTTCGAAGCAGATGCAAGTGATCATTTCTCATGGATTCTCAAGTCAAACCCAAACTTAAGTAGCATTCGCTATTACAGAAAGGTTTTAATTTTGTCAAAACAGTGCTTGGACCTGCATCAAACGGAAGGACAGACGCTGTTCTTGGGCTGTAGAGCTTTGGCTCTTACGTCCTGGATTGCAACTGGCGTAACTGGCATCCCGGTGCTTTTTTGTGGACCCTTCCAGTGTCAGCATTTAACCACACAAACGTTTAATTGAACGTTCTAGTAAGAACACCAACTCAAAAATTGATTAATCTAGTATTTATCCTTAGTGATGGTTTGTTTCTGTTGATGAAACTAAATATCATAAAAAACCACAATGTCTTAAGTATTTCTGGCCTGATAAAATAAATAGGACAGTCTAGTTTTCAACAGGTACAGGAGGCTTTGTTTGCTTTGTGAGACACCATGAGAGGGAAGATTTGCTTAATACGGAGACACCAGGCTTTATAGATGTAAATGGGTTTGGGGGAGTTTTCAGTTGGACAGTTTATAAGCACTGGTCATTTTAAAAATATACATGTATTTGTGATTTTGTTTTGGTTTGGTTTTTTCTTAATTGATTTTTTTTTTTTAATCTGAAATTTTCAGTTTATTTTAGCATTATAGCAACAGCAAAGGAGCTGAAACCAAGAGTGGGCCAATTCTTTTCTCATCTGCAATCTAGGCTTTCCTTCGGAGTCCTGCATTCACTAATTCTCAGGGATTGTGCTTTCATACTCTCTTTGACATTTAGTATTCTTTCTGTATGTTTATACGAATTACTTGGAGCCACTGCAGTGTCAGAAAGGGCTCTTTTAAGGATTAGGGTCCATAACAGATTTACTGGGCAGAATTAAATGTGCTGATACTAATTATAACTTTGTTGAAAATTCTATACAAAGAATCTAGATCTCATTCTAGTATTGAAATGTGAGTCTCAGAGTCACCAGAAATGCTCCAAGAATGGTTAAACACGGTTGCTTTCTGTTTCCTTGGTAGAGTTCAAACCATGTATCCTGAACTGAAAGTTTCTTTATAATAGCCAGCTCCTAAACCATCTGTTCTGTGACATTTAATAGTCTTCATTAAATAAAACTTTAATAGAATAAGGCATAGAATTTGCAGTTCTTCAGTCTTGCAGAACTCTGCTCTCTAACTCACCGCAGATGAGAGATTTTTCTCTGGTTTCAGGTTAAAAGAGCATTAGGTGACGTTTTCTGTCCACGGGCATCCCTAAAAAAAAAAGTTAATAGCTTTGTGCCTGAACTGGATGATTTTCCTTTATTCTTTTTGCAAGGCTGCTTGAGCACGTAGCTGTTGGTAGTTCCAGAAAACACTTTTATTTTATTCAGCTGGTTGATTGAAGGAAGGTTGTGTTTTTCATAATCCACGATACAGTTTACTCTTCCCCATGGTGCAGGAGAGGCAGGATAATAGCCAAGAATGCTGAAAGATTTCCATGGCCCTAGTGGCTCTTCCTCCTCTTCTTCCTCTTCATCTTCAAGGCCAGGCTGGATGGGGCTTTGAGCAACCTGTTCTAGTGGGAGGTGTCCCTGCCCAGGGCAGGGGGTTGGAACTGGATGATCTTTAAGGTCCCTTCCAATTCTAACCATTCTACAGTTCCATGATTCCTGGGAATCATCAAAGGGGAGATGAAGCTGAGATCTGGGGAAGAACTTCTTTGGTGTGAGGGTGGTGAGAGCCTGGCCCAGGTTGCCCAGAGAAGCTGTGGCTGCCCCATCCCTGGAGGGGTTCAAGGCCAGGTTGGAGGGGGCTTGGGGCAACCTGGTCTGGTGGGAGGTGTCCCTGCCCAGGGCAGGGGGTAGCACTGGGGGGGCTTTAAGGTCACTTCCAACCCAAACCATTCTGTGATCCTATGAAATCACAGGAGGCAAATTAATAATGGAATCTAACAAAAAAAAAAGCGATGTTTATTCTTTCTGTCCGTGTAAGCCTGGCTCCCAAGAGCAATTACCTCCTTCTGGAGCGGGTCCTGAGGGGCTGGCTGGCTGAAAGCAGGGCAGCCAAGAGTAAGGAGGCGCAAAGGAGGATTTCACTTCCCTTGATCCCGAGAAGCCCAGGACAGAGGTTCCCAGTGGTACACGCTGTGGATGGTCTGGAAGTCCTGTTGTGTCTGTGGTGGCAGCACGCCCTGGGCTCGGGCAGCAGGAAGAGCCCGTGGTGGGGTTTCTGCTTTACCAAGTTGGCTTTCTTCTTTGCTGCCTCCCCCAGCCCCACCAGAAACTGTTCAGCCTTTTCTTCCATACTTTATTTTACCTCACTTTCTGCTCGTTAGATTTCTTCTTACTCCAAGGGCAGCATTAGAGCTGAAAATGTGATTATTCCACTAGACTCCAGTGAGCACCTCTCTCACTCAGATAAAATACTCTGACGAGTAGCCTTATTTTTCTTATCAGGAAGGTTGGAAAGGCACATTGGCCAGGACTCAAGCAATTGTAAATTTTTTTTCAGGGTGTCCTCTGTGCGGGGATTTTTTTCCCTGTGATACACAGTAATCTCTCCACCACCTGAGAATATGAAGACCTTTCTTTTTGTCTGCTCAGCCGTAACTGCGTTTATCAAGCGAGTCTGTTCTGGCATTAATCTTTAATTACTGTTCTGGATTTTGGTATGAATTGAGGTGGCCAATTTAAATGCAAGGACTCTGATGTGGGGAAGTGAAAAATTACTTTCTCCCAAGAGCTTTTTTTGCAGCTTCCTCCCGCTGGTTGCAGTGTGGGAACTGTGAGAAGTGGTACCTTGTGGGTTTGGGTGGGTTGTTCTGGGAGAGGTGGCTGTCGTGGAGGATTTGATTGTTCTTTTATTTGGAATGGAAATATTGCTGCTGGCCTTAATGGCTGTAGGAGGTGGCTACAGAGATAACGAAAAGCCTCTTTGTAAATCTCACAACGTGCTGAAATTGTGATTGTCTGCCAGGGTCTGTCCCCAAACTCCATCGTGCCGGTTGGTGGTGGGCAGCGTAGGTCCTGGGAACACAGGAATTAAAGGGCAATAAATCAGCTGGAGCTGACTTCAAGGTCCTGGTCCAAGATGTACCAAAGACTTTGTGCATAGCTTTTCTTTCCCAGAGGTATGAGTCAGAAGCTTTTAATTAAGGCTGATTTTTTTAACTTGCCAACTCCTGTAAAACTGTGTTTTAGGAATTGGTAAGTGCCAATAAAGAGGTGTTTGTTCTTTTTATTCTTACCATTTGTTTGGGTTTTTTTCAGGTTTTTGGGTTTTTTTTTTGTTTTTTGGATTTTTTTTTAAATCTGGATTAAATGGCACAGGCGTAGTTGAGTGTCTGCAGCTCAGAATGTATATGAACATGGTCAGACGGGGTCATTTAGCCCAGGCATTTGTCGCGTTCCTGGTTAACACTTGATGTCTGAGACAGACCATAAGAGCAGGGAAGGCAGATAGATAATGGTTTTTTGCCTCAAAATACCCTTAGTCCCCAGCACTTTGACTAGGACTTCTAGACCTAGAGGGGTTACTGTGTATTTAATATCTTTTTTTGTGGATATTTGTACTGTGAGTTTATCTGGTTGTTGTGGAATTCCTGTGGAGGTGGCAATGTCCTGCTGCAAAGTGTTCCCCAGTTTAACTACAAGCTGTGGGAAGAAATACTTCTCTTGAACCTGGCAGCAGTGGAATTTACTGGGAGCCCCTTAGTTCTTGTGCTGGAAGGGAAGGGAACAATTGTCCTCCGTTCACTGTTGTTTGCAAGCTGATGGGAAATGTAAAAGAGGAGAGAAATGAGAAGAATCTTCTATCTTTTTTTTTTTTTTCTTTTTTTTTTGGCTGAAATGAATTTGGCCCAAGCAGTAACAAACTGAAGTTGGTAAATTGTATCTGTCTAAAACTTAATGAATTTGGAACAGTAGAAAGTACGCGGCGGTCTGAGGTCCTGGGCAGACTTGTAAAACCTCAGCTTTATGGGTGTTTAACTGGGAGCAAGAAGAGGAAATTAAGAGGAGAGGATGTACAATTTCACATCATAGTATTGCAATTACTTTAACAGTGGCTTAATTATAACTGAAATTCATAGAAATTGACGGAATTCTGATATATTTTTTTAATGTGATTTATACTAAGTCTTTTATTGGTGTATAGTGGGGTTGGGCTGGAATTTGGGCAAGATTTACTCTCGCCGGGGTTATTCTCTTTGATTAATGTAATGAATATTCCTGTCTGCTCCATCTGTGTGTTTAATTGCTTCACATTAGGGTTACTTAACATTTTTTAATTTCCTATTCTTTGTAGGATGGGATGAATATGTGCATGTTTATGCAAAACACCTTAACCAGACTCATGAGGTAATATATTCTATTTACTCTTCTTTATGAAGTAATTATAAGGCTGGAATATGTTTTGGCTAACTCTTTAACAAGATGTTTAAAGTTAAATACGTAGTTTTAAGTATGTAATTTTGAATCCCAGGCCTTGCATTCGCACACGTTAATCAGGTAGGTATTTATGGATTTAAATTAGGTCTTGACATTTTGCAACTATTAGACTTTGCAGAGATTGGAACAGAAAAAAACCTAAGCCTATAGGGTTATATGTGGAGGGCCAGGAGATACCTAGAGTTAAGGAAGTGAAAGTTTCTGAAGCCGCCTTCTGTAACTTAGTGCAAATCGGTAGCTCTTAAAAAACAAGCAGGGCCAGCTTATGCAGCCTACGCAGGTAACATTTATTTAATATATTTATTTAATCTTCCCACTTCATAAGAGGAATGTATTCAGTTCTGCCATCTGGTACTTCTGAAAAACGTTTTTTCCTTTGCTTTAGATTTAGCTTCCCTTAAGAAATCACATTTCTATTAAATCCATGTGTGGTAGCGTCTGTGTGTTTTTTTTCCCCAGAGCTCTTTGAAGAGAAATAGTCTTTGTTTTCAAATAATCTGTATAAGAAAGTATTACGAATTAACAGAATTCTTTAAAACTGCCCAGGATGGGAATCCATTTGTATAAGTTGGTCTCTGTATACCCAAAATTGATGGGGCAAAGCAGAGAGGAGGAAGGTATATGAAGATTAAGGCCTCATCTCAGGTGTCTTGGCTTAGAGTGTGTTGAAGCCATGGCTCAGAGGGAGCAGCTCACTGCTGGCTGGGGACATCTCTTGTAGATGGGATCCGTCTCCCTCAGGGGGAGCTGGGGCTGACTGTGATCCCCAAGGAGGTCGCTCAAATGGACCAGAGGGTGGATGTAGGGTACTTGGACCCATATCTTCTGGTTCCCCATAAACCACAGGAGAAATGAGCTTACCCTTGTCTGGCAGGCTCACTTTGACCATGTGCTGCAGCCCTGAGTGAACTTGGGCCATGAGAAATTGTTGGTGCTTCTGTTATGGTAAAAGCAAACCCAAAGCTGTGGTCACGATGGGGAAGCTTACTTCTGAGTGTGATTTCAGAACCTCTCAATGAGTTAAATGTCGCTTCGTAGTAAAAGCCAAAGCAGCTGTATCAGCCTGCGAAGTGCAGGACTAACCAGTTAGCTTCATTTCTTGGGGAACTTGGTGCATCCAAAGTCAATATTAGTGTTCATCTCACAATGGCAGTGGGGAGAGAGGTTCTTCCTACATGTTCTTCCTTCCCTCTGTCTTTTGAATTACCTTGAACAAGATTAAACACCTCAAGCACCATAAATACAACACCATCAAAGCATTGTTGCTATCCTCAAAGCATGGTTTTGTCTTCCAAAAAAGTTTTGTTGCTGGCTGAGGTGGTGGCACTTGGATGGGGCTGAAGGGATCCTGCAGAATCTCACTGTGTTTAGATAACCCAGCCATGCAGATCTTTAGATAACCCAGCCAGGAGTTCCCCGTGTCCCTTTCTCCTGCTTTCTGCAGTGTTCTGGCTTCATGCAGGGTCTTGAGTCGCTGTCCTGGGACTCCTTCTTGCAGACAGTCTGTTCAGGTATAACCTGTAGGATGTATTTTTATAATGTAGAACATGTTCTTCTTTACTTTGATTCCATTTGATACCTGCCTTGCTGTTTCATTTTAACGTAAGAGGAGTTGGCGTTGTGCTGCTTTCCTGCAAAGATGTAGTTAATGCAATGAGTTGCAGCAGTGTATTTTTCTGATCTTTTACTATAGAGGTGGTTTGCTTGAATCTTCGTGTGATTTCTAGAAGACTAAAAGCATGAACGTTGGTTACAAAACTCTCTTGTCTAGATTGCCTTTGATCAGCGTTGCGCTAGTCCAAGGAAAAGCCTTTGGAGGAGGAGCAGAACTTACCACGGCGTGTGATTTCAGGTAAGAGCAGCAGTTTGAGCAGCTGCTGTGTTGGGTCGGGGATGAAATGTGGGAAGCCTGAGGTGTCCCTTCTACCAGGGGTCAGGTCCCTCAATTCCAAAGCACTTGGAACTGGGCTTCATCAGCAGACTTCATGGGGAAAAGAGTTTGGGTTTCCTGATTGTACAGAGGAAAGATTCTTTCCTGTCAGGTTTGGATCCCTGTGTCAAATGACAGCAACAAGGAGCTTTACCAACAGACCAAGTGGGTCCAACTCCTCACCCCAGAGTTAGAGGTAGGAGAACTACTAAATTGTATATATCCTCTTCTGTCCCTTGATGTGGTCGTGGTAAGTAAAGATAAATAAAGCTCTTCATTAGTGTGGTACTTTGTGTTCTGCGTTTATTATTTGTAGCATAACTCTGTGCTGTACAGCTTCTGGAACAAGACTTTGAGATGCAGAAGAAAGCAAATGAGGTTCTCTCCCTGGTTCTTTTTTCTGTGCAGGTGCAAGGATTTGCCAGCATGAAACAACTCATAAAAAAACCAGACGGCTTTAATTAAAGAGGCTGAATGCAGAACAGGAACTGGGAGAAACTAAAATAATAAAATGTCACTTTATTTAAACAGTTGCTAATGTGCAAACAGGCTACAGATGTAACAGGATAAGCACCCTGCACAGCCTCTCTGAAAAGGAGGAGTCTTTAGTGCAATTTTTATCTAAGGGAAGGAAATGTGCTCTTTGGGAGGGCCTCAGCTCCTCAAGTGGGAAAGGAATTACCCCAGAATAAGCTGAAGGTACTTAAAGTAAGAAGTACTACTGAGCAAAGTAAAGGAGAATATTACCTGCTGGTCTGGGTCTTGGGAACAGGCTGTGGGTAGAGGAGATGTATCTGCATTGTCCCAGCCCCTCAGAAGCGATCTTCTGTGCTTAGAAATAGAGCACAGATTCATGGAATGGTTTGAGTTGGAAGGGACCTTAAAGCCCCCCCAGTGCCACCCCCTGCCCTGGGCAGGGACACCTCCCACCAGACCAGGTCACTCCAAGCCCCCTCCAACCTGGCCTTGAACCTCTCCAGGGATGGGGCAGCCACAGCTTCTCGGGGCAACCTGGGCCAGGCTCTCACCACCCTCCCACCAAACAAGTTCTTCCCCACATCTCAGCTCCATCTCCCCTCTTTCAGGGTCAAACCCTTCCCCCTCCTCCTGTCGCTCCCCTCCCTCATCAAGACACGGCCAGTTCTTTTCTCCCATCTGCCCAGTGGCAGTGAACTGGGACCTGGGCTCTGGGCACAGGCTGGTTGTAAATGCCCAGTAGCCACGGGGAGAGGTTGATGGTCTGATACAGGTGAGACGTAGACCTTTCTGTGTCTGTCAGTGAGTCCTGTTAGACCTAAAGAGGAGCTTCGGGAACATGAATGTAATGAAATGGAAATCTTCTGGCTTTCTGAAACGCGCCCTCTCTCCTTTCCCCCAGCTCTGTTTGCCACGCTCTCTAATTGCAGCCCTTGTCGAGAGCTCTCATTTGCATGGATCGAGCAGCTGCGCTTCCCCTGCTGTGCTGCCAGCCTGCCCATGATCACTACAGCTGGTGATCCACCTTCCATTACTCTCTAACACACCCAGCCACTGCCACTAAATCACGGCAATTCAGGAGCAGGAAATGGGACTTAATTAATAACAACAACAAGAGAGAGAAACATTCTCTGTGCTGCTATTGCTCCTCAATTTGGGAATTTAAATACCGGGAGACAAAATCTGGGATTTTGAGGACTACAAGTAGCTATTAGTGGAACAGGTATTCTGTCCTCAGTCACTAGATGCCGAAAGAGGAACCTGAACAGAAATCAGAGATGTTTGTTTGTTTTCTTCCTTGAATAAGCGGTTTAGACATTTTATCTTATTTTATTTTTTAAGAACAAAAGGAGTTGTGGCTGCTTTTAATTTGAAATTTTCAAATCCACTTCTATTTTTCACATTTACCGTGTAAACTACCAAACTGCTTGCTATTGGCCTGATATATTTTCTTTTTTTTAAAAAATCTCTGCCACTTTGTTCTACACTAGCTGTACTGGTATCATTGAAGTGATTCACTGGAACCCAGATGGCTTCTGTGCCCTCTCTGAAGTGTGCTCTGGCAGTGGGAGGCACAGGTCTCCTAAAGCAGAGGTGTGGACAAATCCACTATTACAATAGCTGGGCTGGTTTAAGATATTGCTGATGTGTTCCTCCAGCGGCGGTTCCTGTGGCCAATTGTCCCCTCCTCTGTTTTAAGTCGGCTCATGTAACACTGGATTAGGGAGGGCCTGCCTGAGCTCCGGCACAACTTACTGCTGACATAAAGGCAGTGGTGGAAAGGGAAAGCATCTCAGGTGACTCCACCTTTGCTCTGGAGAAGAGCTTCTCCAGACACCTCCCTCAGTCTCAGCTGCTCTAGGACTCTCCCCAACAGCAGCCACCTTACAAAGATCATAAACACCTGAGTGAGGGGGAAAAAAAAACCACCATAGTCCAGATGAGTGCAAGGTAATTAAAATCCTTTCAGACTTTTTCTGATACAAAAATCGGGAAGATACAGCTTCTGTCACTAATTATTTATCTCAATTATTTCTGTAAAACATAACGTGAAACCATGCAGGTCTGACGTTTATTTGGACAGCTGAGCTCTTCAGTACTGTCTGAAGAAACTTAGACTTTCAAGAAACCTGGAGGTGCACAAAGGACTGATGCTGGGTTTGGTAATGCAATTTTACAAATAATTAAAATGAAGACCCAGTTCCGAGTTCCCTGCAGGCAGAAACGTGCAGCGTACCTTGTGCTGGCACAGTGTATGAAGTCGTGGGGAGCTCATTTGGGATGCGGACAGGACACCACATCAACAACGTGGGTTGTTGGGCAACAAGCCAACAGATAAGGGGCAGAGATGGCTTGGTAATGAATCTGTTGGTGCAATTAGTGGATCCCAGTAACCTCTGAGCCCAGTAGCTGCAGTGCACTGCCAGCCAGGAGCCAGAAGAACTGACCTTGAATTTTCTATTTCACACGGGTGCCTTTGGGGAATCTCGCCGGGGCCATGTCTGTGTGGGTCGTTTAGCACATCTGCAGCTTTGAAAACTTGGTTCTACATGCCTTGGCCAATGGACTTCCATTGTCCCTGCGTGTTTCTGAAAAATACCATCTCTCCCCTTTCCCCCGTTTCCCTCTCTAACGGTATTGCAGTCAAAATAGAGGGGTGTCACTGCCTCAGGAGCCCAGTTTGCCTGGAGACACCACCTGGTAGAGAGTGAAAGTGCCAAGACAGAAAGCCACCAATTTCTCCTACTGTTGACCCCAAATGGGCTCATAGCTAGAGGCAGCAGTATCCTCCTTTTCTTTTTTAGAAAATAAATCCATCTACCATAATTTCTTCAGCTGGAGCTGGTGTTGCACTGTTAGACTCCAGAGGGGCAGTCTCATTCCTCTCGTTAGCGCTGAGCGGTGTCCCGCTCCGTGGCACCATGATTTGCAGAGGTGTTTGCTCTCTGAGCAGATTTCTGCCCTGGCTCTGGAGGAATGGCACAATCCAGCTTTTACCGAGGGGAAAAAGCTTATCCTAACAACGCTGCATTCATCAAACTGCCCTGGCTGCCTTTTAATTGGAGGTTTTCTGTATTTTTGTGAAATATGTAGGCATGCTCGGTGTCACATTTTAAGGTGTTAGGCCTGTTCCATAGGGTGCCTGGTAAGAGCTACAATGAAATGCAGTCACTGAATAGTCTTTGGTGTGTGTGTTCTCGTGATGACTTGTGTTTATTTACACTTAGTGCGTTAAATGTAATTTATACAAAGTGAGAGGGGCAAAAGGTAATATAATGACTACATAGATGTAGGCCTGGCTTTTTGGTTGTGGCTGCTTTAAAAAGGAGGGGGGCAGAAGCTGTAAAGTCGTTAGTTTTCTACAGTAAGCTTTTCCAAAAATAGGTTTCAGAATGTCAGAGCACAAGGCAGTAGCTCCTTTGGAAATGTTTGGCTGTGTGCAAGGCTTTAGGCTCTTGGTTTTATCAGGAGGAGCTTTTAGGTACGGAGGGTGCTGCTGGGTGAAATCAGGGTGCCTTGGCCCACGGTAGCTCTTTGCGCTGGGCAGAGCAGGGTATGAAGGGTATATAAAGATATATATATAAAAATATATATCTCCCAGGTGGGATTCCCGCAGTCGGGAGTTCTCGCAAAGCCTGGGCTGACAAAGCACTTCCCCTTAGATGTGACCCCGTAATATTGCTGTGACCCCGTAATATTGCTGCCCGTCACCAGGGATCAGTAGCCACATCTAAGAGTGGGTTCTCACAGCCTCAGGTGCTTGCCATGTGCCGTCACCTTTTTTAACTATATACCATTTCCCTCTCTCATATATATATGTGTGTATATATATATGCGTGTGTATACGTACAACCTCCTTCAAATCAGTTGGCAGTTTGAGAATTCCATTGCAGTCATGCATCACTTCCCATTTTTAGAGCCCTGGGAGGTTTCTTAGGACAATTTTCTGACACATTTTCAGAGAGATGGGTTATGGTTTCAGAAGTTTCCCATTGCCCACCTTTAAACAAGGCTGTTCTTGGGTTTGCCCTGGCCCACTTGACGTCTGGTCAAGCAGTCGCAGCCCTGCTGGAAATGGACTCCAGAGCTGGTGTTTTTGGGCTTGTATTTAAGGACTCGGATTGGTTTTTTCCTTATTAGCAGTTTTCGTTTGGGTTTGAATTCCATGGGTTTACAGAGGATTTTTTAGTTCAAATTTACCACTATTCGATTTAACTGGAAATGTAAATAATGGCCACAAAGCATGAATGTGAGTTGACATTTCCTTTCTGAGGTTGTCTTTTTGCAAAGATTCACTTCATTCCAAGTTGTTGGGTTTTTTTCCTTTGGGAGGCCAAACCTGCTTATCCTGGGCGAATAAGATTTTTGTTATCAGCACGTGCCTACATTTCAGGCGGCTTCTGACGTGTTTCTTATGTCCCTTCTGGGGAACAGTCCTGCCTGCAGCTGGTCCTGCAGGGTAATAATGACCAGAGAGAGCCCAGATAATGGAAAACTTGGATCGGGAAGATTTTAGGGAATGCTGGATCCGTGCTAATCATTGCTGAGATGCCAGGCTGTGGGTACGCTGTAGGGAAGGAGAATTAGTAAGAAATGAATTGCCATGGCTGTAACTCAGCAGTCACAGTGAGAATAAATCAAATTATAAATTTTTGCGTTGAATAAATTCCCGTTGTGCTTGAAGGGGTGTATGTGTAAGAGCTCCTGCTGTATCCACGGCCCGTTACCGGGTGTGAGCCTTCAGTGCTGCTTTGGGTGCCCACATGTTCATATTCATAAACAAAAAGCAAATATACAGTCTGAGGAAAAAACCAATAGTTTCAATTAGCGTGGATTTGTGTGTGTGTGTGTGAAAAAGAGAGAAAGATTGTAAATAAAAAGATACCAGGTGAAGTTATACAACTGTTGATAAGAGAATTAGTTCCCTGTCAGTATGGCTAATGTGCTGTATTAGACATTAGAGGTGAAGAAGTTAAGTTACCATTTTAATGTTAAATTCTCTATCCCATTTATGCTGGTTTTGAGATATTTCATTGCGTTACACTCCCTCCCCCCAAAAAAAACCCAAACCCAAACCTTGTGTGGCTCAGGGCTGGTGTCAGGAGATGCTGTCCCTCTCCCACCGGCCGAATTGGGGCGAGAAGGTGATATTTACCTTCCTGAGGTTTCAGGTGCCGAGCGTTGGGATGGTCCCCATCCCCTCTCTGTATCACCAAGAGAGAGCACAGGGCGAGACCCCAACCTTCCTGCTTTAAGAGACTCTTGAATTCGATCCAGGAGACTTTTGTTCTGCTTGCTTTGGGCTCGATAAACATCTCCGATGGAACTAAAGGCTTGGGAAGCTGGGGCTATGAACACTGGGTTATACTCTGCACCAACCTGTGCATATAATTTAAAAAACACAGTATTTTTTATTTGAAAACAAGCTCCAGTGTTCTTTTCTGATTTCTAGGTGAATACTGGCAATTGGATTTGACTAAAAATTTCAATTATCGAACATCTTTACCTCCAAGTGGTTTTTTTTCATCAAGGCTCTGGTAAAGTACCACTGGATCTTTTCTGATGGAGATTTTTGCTGTAGTCTGAAAGGCAGATCTGTTGTTGAAATCGCTTGCTTGAATGCGATCCAGATAGCTGTAGCTCCTTTTTTGGAAGGGAAGACTCATGTAACATTTTAGGTTTCCAGCGTGAGTAATTTTTCTGTGAGCATTATTTTGTGTTTGCTCGCTGGTGAACCGAGGCCTCGGCAGCCTGTCAAGAAGAGCTGAAACCTGCTCCGTGGGTAGGACCCGGGTGGGATGGTGGGGTGAAACCTGCTCTGAGAAGAATGGTAGGGTCACAGGGGTGGCAGCTGGCTGTGACTGGGAGCTCCTACACCGGGCTAACAGACACAAAGCCATCGCTGGGAGTTAGGAGAGGGTGTTAGTAACCCCTCGGTCGTTGGTAGGGGAGGAGAAACGCAGTGATGGGGCTTCAGTCCCATGTTACGGCTCTGGAGGTTCCTGCCATTCCCAGAGTCTATAGCACACGCTTCAGGGCAATTACAGCTCCCCACTGGAACTCTCTGTGTTATTCTCTTGGTTCTGGATGCTCCTAAACATTCAAGAAGGACAGGGAACTGGTGGAGAGGGTACAGCAAAGGGCTAGAAGATGATGAGGGGACTAGAACATCTTTCTTATGAGGAAAGGCTGAGGGACTTGGATTGTCTTAGTCTGGAGAAGAGAAGACTGAGGGGGGATCTGATCAACCCCTATAAATACTGAAAGGGTGGGTGTCAGGAGGATGGGGCCAGGCTTTTTTCAGTGGTGCCCAGGGACAGGATAAGAGGGAACGGGCACAAACTGGAACATGGGAAGTTCCATCTAAACATGAAGGGGAACTTCTGTCCTGTGAGGGTGGCAGAGCCCTGGAAGAGGCTGCCCAGAGAGGTGGTGGAGTCTCCTTCTCTGGAGACATTCCAAACCCACCTGGACATGTTCCTGTGGGACCTGCTCTGGATGGACCTCCTTTGGCAGGGAGGGTTGGACTGGATGATCTCCAGAGGTCCCTTCCAACCCCATGTCATTCTGTGATCCTGTGAAATTGTGGTATGAGCCTTGGGTGCAATCGTGAGCCTTTGTAAAGCCATGCTGCTCCTTCCCCCTCGGCGCCCAGGGAGGGCTGTCAGACAGCTCTGGGGCAGCACCTGGGGACTCTATTGCTAACTGTGTAATTGTAAAAAGTCTATTGAAAAGCCGTGGGGGGAGCTGCATGACCCCCTGCCCAGCCCTCGCACCCCCAGCTTCCCCCCGGGCTGCAGGAACCCCCTGAGCATCTCCTGTGGACCTCACCAAGTATCAGCCTGGGAAACGGGGCACGTTCCCTTTGTGGTTTGGACAAATAATTTTATTTCCTGACAGTTTATTGAAAAATGAATGTAAAAAACCCCAAACACTTGTCTTACTCCCTGTAATACTGCTTGTGGAGTTTTAATCAGTCATGCTTTTTTGGGCCCTTATTTCTTGCCCTGTGATCTGTCATCTCAGTCAATTTTTCATTCTTGCTACAGCAGAAGTCTTTTTGTTGCCTCCAGTATTCAGCTTCAGTTATCCCTTTTAGAAGAAATGTAGCTTTTTATAGCATGATTTTCTGTCTTTGGCTTCTGTGAAGCCAGAGGTGAGAAAGTGTCAAGCCTGAGGGAAAGAATTAAGATTTAATCCCCCGATCCAGGTTCCTGGGTGAACCCCCATCTGTAGCTGGTCTGTGGGAGATGCTGGTCCAGAACTGTGGTGGGAAGAGCCATCTGTGTGGATGGTGGTTGGTGTGACAGCGAGCATCGCTCTCAGCAGACTTTTGGAGGCCCACCTTGTTCTGTTTGGGGCTGCCCCTCGCAGGGTACCAGCAATGGCTTCTTTCCCTGGGATTCTGTCCTTCCATCATCCCTCTCTCAAATTCACAATCTGCCTTGGCCCCTCCTTTTGGCCACTCTCCTTTGGTCAGGGAAGTGCTTAAGAAATAAAACTTTTTTCACTTCTTGGGTCGTTCTTACACAGTCTGGACCAGTTTCAGTCTGGGTCCTGCTGGGTCCCGGCATGCTCAGCCCTTCACTACACTGCTTTTTGCTGCTGACGGGCCTTTTTACCGTCTTTCTCAGTGCAGGCTTTGCTGTTGGTGAGATGCTGGGGTTTGGGGCATGCAGATTTCTCTATCTGCTGTTATAACTTCTGTTATCCACGGGATCTTTTTCTAGTAACAATACTACTTTTTGTAGTGAGCGGTTCCGTTGAAATGGGTCGTCTTGCAGCCTCTTTGGGTTTACTCTGTTCCTTTTGGAGGCTCATCTTCCATTGAATGTCCTTTTTTATTGCTTAGGGAATAAATGATGGAGTTATTCACACCTTGAGCTCCTGTTTGTTCTTGGGAGACCCTATTCCTCCTAAAACGGCTCATGTCTGTTGAACAGCTTCTGCTCTGATGGCCCTGTGTTCCCTCTCTGCCTGAATTCTTGGTTCCCTCAAGCTCTTCTCCTGTTACTAAATCATCCCTTTTTGGGATCCAGGACTCCACTTTTCAGAATTCGAGCATCAACCAAATGTTTTGTGCCTTTACATGAAAATAGGACTTTGCCATTCTTTTTTCTGCATTTCATTTCACCTTGGCTGATGTGAAAAAGCACGATAGAGTCACATTATAAATGGTTGTTTTAAGGTTTCCTTTGAAGAGTGTATCTCTTGTCTAGGTCCCTCTGCTCCCCTCTGGAAAGTGCCCTGGGATTCCCCAACCAACCCAGAAGAACGTTAACTCTTGCTCAAGAAAGTGCATCTGTAATTAGGGGATTTGGGGATTGGATTTTGACCCTCAATCCTAAGGGTCCATAAAATGCGTTGGAAAATCTGAAGAACATAAGGTGGGAAAGTCCTGGGGAGAGCAGAGATATTTTCCACTGGGCTTCTTTATGTAAACCTTGATTCTTAGCTCTTGTTGTGAGTGGGGGGAGAATGGATGCACTGAGAGTGTTACAGAATAATTCAGGAACTATAAATAAAATTCTATATAATCTGTAAGGCAGTCTGAAGCGAGAGCTCTGGTGTTGGTGAGATTTCTTAGGCTGGCATCAAGCCTACTCCTTTGACATCGAGCTTCGGAGCGCGCCGGGAACACGCTGTACTCGGGAGGCTCGACGGGATTGTTTTATTTTGGTCCTTGGGTATCATTTTAATTTATTTAAACCTCGAGTAAAGAAGGTGTTTTGTTTTGTTTTAACTGCTGAAAGGATCTGAGGGGGCTGGCTTTCTGATGCGCTTATTAGTATCGTAGCTGGACCTACTTCTTTCTATGGCGTTCCTGTAGGAAGGGTCACAGATTAAAGCTCATAAAGAGGAGAGATGGTCCATGTGCACGGTCTCCTCCCCCCCCACTGCAGTTTGGGATTGCAGAGCCACTTGGTGCGATGATATCTAAGATATGGACATGGGACATGGTTTCCCCAAACTCTCTTAAACCATGTTGTCTTCATTTTTATATTCTTTCCTGGTTACCATTTAGGCATCTGCCAAGTGAATATTCGTGACTGAAGGATTTTCAGAAAGAGCGAAGATTTCGGGGGTTGTTTTTCTGACGCCAATCTGCATGGGCTGTCACCAAAGCATGTGGGACAGATCCTTAGTTTTATCAGTTTTACAGTATTTTTGCTGTGGAACTCTCACTTGGTGTTGGCAAAGCTCTGAAGCAGCAGTTTCTGTGATGCCTAATGGTCTTATTATTTCCCTGCGTGGGGCAGAAGCGTGAGAAGCTCTGGGAGAGGAGCAGGGGGGAAGCACAGAGCGGCCCTGGCTGGCCGATAGTCACTGCACTGGGATAGTCTGATAATCTGCTAAATATATGTAGCAAGGAGTTACTTATTAAATGTATAATCAAGGCTTTTTGATCCTTTAAAGCCTACCCAATTAATCAAGGGTGATTGAAAGGTAAGTGAAATTATGACTAACTATTTTCAGGATGAATCCACTTGTTAATATTTCCCGAGAATTAAGTGGGGTTTTATTTTTTTGTGATAGAGGGTGTAGTAAGAAGCTGAATTTCAGAAAAATCTGTAGCTGTTTTGTCTCGATAATCCCTTTACGGAGTACCTGGGTAATTATGTGATGGTGTAGTGATAAAGAGACTGACAAGAGACTGCACTGGATAGGCAGAGACAGATTAATTAGTCCCCGCTTGCTTTTTGGAGGAGACTGTTTTATTCTTGAGGGTCTAATTCTAACAGCATCTGTCATGAAAATTGAAGTGAGGACTGGAAACTGCTCCTCAGCAGCAGTGCTGAGTAGCTAAATTGTTTTAGTGTGGTACTGCAGATTTCTGCTGCAGAATATCCTTCCCACAGTACCTTGCTGCTTCAAAATTCATTTTTTTTATTGTAAAAATGACTGGTTAGTGCAGTTGTTTTAAGGTGAGTTTCTGTAAAACCCATGGAAGGCTCATGTGTTGGGATATTGGACAAGGCTAGAACTATTTTCTTTAATTAAAAATAAAACCCTGCATACACAGCAGTTAAATACTGATTAAAGTATTTGTAGCCTTTCCAGTGAGATTTATGGTCCGAAGAATATTTTGAGAGACTAAATCCTTATCCAAGAGAAGTTGTCACTGTAAGCACAGTGCTGTCCTGTAGCTAACTATCAGTATTTAGGTTTCCAGGGGAGATCCTTCAGGCACAAACTGTAGCCTGAACTTTGATCAGTATTTTTAATTTCAGGCTTTCCATGGCTTTGTGAAGGTGGCAGGGTTGTGGTTCCTGTTCAGGTCTTGTTTCCAAGGATATACTCGGAAATTACTTCTGCTGTTAAAAGGTTCTGGAGAAGGTAGGGATGAGTTTTGCAGCAAATGGCCAAAGAGAGTTCGTATATGAGGCCTCAAGAATTTGTATCTTCGTGCTGAGGAAGTTCTGTATTTCCTCACACGTGCCTGGTGGGGAGGACAGGTTCGAGGTCTGTTAAATGGGGAAGAGACATGATCTCTGGTGGATCTTCCTGACTCTACGCCAGGAGGCTTCCAAACCATGCTACATGAACCCTTCAAGACAGTGTGCAGTTCTGGCAGTGCTTGACCTGGACTAGGACTGGGGCAGTGACCGTCCCCCTGTACTGGGAACTGGTGAGGCCCCACCTCGATGGCTGTGTCCAGTTTTGGGGCCCTCACCACAAAAAAGACCTTGAGGTGCTGGAGCGGGTCCAGAGAAGGGCAACGGAGCTGGTGAGGGGTCTGGAGCACAAGTCTGGTGAGGAGAGGCTGAGGGAGCTGGGGGTGTTCAGCCTGGAGAAAAGGAGGCTGAGGGGAGACCTTCTCGCTCTCTCCAACTCCCTGAAAGGAGGGTGTAGCCAGGGGGGGTCGGTCTCTTCTCCCAAGGAACAGGCCATGGGACAAGAGGAAATGGCCTCAAGTTGCACCAGGGGAGGTTTAGATCGGATATTAGGAAAAATGTTTACAGGAAAGGGCTGTCAAACATTGGAATGGGCTGCCCAAGGCAGTGGTGGAGTCCCCATCCCTGGAGGTATTTAAAAGCCGGGCAGACGTGGTGCTGAGGGACATGGGTCAGTGATGGGTTTTGTCAGTGTTGGGGTGATGGTTGGACTGGATGATCTGAAAGGTCCCTTCCAATTCGGGCAATTCCATGATTCTATGATTCTATGACTGCTTGTGCCATGGTCCTTGCCCCAGCTCCAGGCTAACAGCACCTGGAGTCCCAATTAACTGCTCCTTAGGACCAGTTTGCAGGGCTGCCACTTGCCAGGGCTGTTAGCTGAAGACCTTCACACATTTGCATCTCCTCTTGATTTTGCTGTGCTGTGATGGACAGACGGTACAGGAGATCCCAGGTGCAGATGCCTGTGGCCATGCTTTTGCCCCCAGTGAAAGAGTCAAGGTGACTTTTTTTTTATTATTTTTTGCAAAGCCCGAGATGTAGCACGCTGCCTAGAAGATACAACTTGATTTATGTGGTGCACAGCCTTAAATGAAGGACTTCGGTTTAATCACAGATCAGGGCTTTTGTTGTGCAGATAAAGGAACAGGTAGCTTAGTTCTTACTCTGATGCTATAAATTCAACAATCACAGCTCTCCCCTGCTTTGTTTTAACTTGCTGTGACACCCTTGTTGGCTAAAGCCATCACCTGCTGCATGTCTTCAGCAGCACTGTGTGTGTAAGAGCAGGTTTTGGGGGGTTTTGGTGGGTTTTGCACGCATCAGCGAGAGGAGAAGGGAGCTGAGATTGCAGATATTACCCCTGTAACTCTCCATCTGCTGCCTGAGTCAGTCACTCGCTGCAAGAACCCACCACCAATATTGGGGTCTCCTATGCCCCTTGGCATGTTGGAGAAGTGTAGAGAAGATGGAGGTCCAACATGGAGGTGGAGTGATGGGACAGGGGCTGTGCTTTGAGTGTTGGGAAGGTGCAGTGGGAGAAGAGGGAAGAAGGAAGTCGACAATGGACTCCAGCTTTCTTGTGTGATTTGGGAGCTGCTGCTGTGGATGGTCCCGGTAGCACTTGCCAAGCAAAGTTACAAAATCCTAAATGAGTCACACCTGAGCTTTGGTCAATTGCAAACGAGGTCATCACATTTCCCTGCCCACCTGGCGAAACAAGTCCTGTTTCCTGATAAACACCATCCTCAGATCATGTCAACCTCTAGCCAGTTCCTGAGCTCCTGTTCCCCAGCAGCCTGTGTTGTAAAATCCTGGTGTGGCCGTGTGGCAGCATGGCACGGCTGCTGCTTGAGGTAACAAGACTTCATTAAGCTGATACTGTGTTTTTGTATTAGAAAAACAGACACACGTGACTGGATTCCACAGCAGCTTTGTTCTTGCGTTGTTTGCTGGTTAAACAGCTGTTTGGCCCTTGGTAGCCTTCTTTCTGCTACCGTTTCCCCGGTGGTTTTCTTTTTTCTTTAATGTCTTTTTTTTCCCTGTGCTTAAAATCGTTGTGTGTGTGGTTTGGGTGATGGGTTGGAAGCCTTTGACACCAACGCTGTGTTCTTGCTGTCTTTGCTGAGCAATCCCAGTCGGGCAAAGCGTGTGTGTGGCTGGCCGTGCCCATCGCTTCTCCCACGGCTGGATGTCCTCTGGCATCGCGGTTTTGCAGAAACGCCTGGTTGTATTTGAAAATTTCTTCTTATTTCTAGTTCTGTAACTCTTCCTCTGCAGTATGTTGAAATTACGGATGTCTTTTAATTGTATCTCCAAGACATTGAGCAACTTGCTCTAGTGGGAGGTGTCCCTGCCCATAGCAGGGGGGTTGGAACTGGATGATCTATAAGGTCCATTCCAACTCTAACCATTCTATGAGTCTAAGACTGTCTTTGGAGAACTTCCCACCTTGTGTTGGTTCCATCACCTTACGGAAGGCAGCAGATTTGGTGGGGGGACTTACCGTGGCCCAAAGGCATCAGCTTGGCTTGGTTGTGCTGACTGATGGTCTGAGGGCAGGAGGCCAAAGGATTTTGGGGGAGGTAAGTCGTGTCCCGCAGCTCCGGCTGCCCGCTCAGCAGAACCGTGGCTGGGCACCAGGTTGCTCCTCTCCATGGGGCGCTGGGCTCTCGCTGGCCAGGAGGAGGAGGAGGCTGGAAGTCAGGAGCTGTGTCCTTACGTGACCCTGGAAGTCACACAGGGATGGGAACAGCATCCAGGTTGCTGACAATGTGATTAATGATTTAGGCGTCCTTTTTTTTTACACCGTGGGTTTCCGAATCCTAGTGGTGTGAGCTTTAAAATGCATAAAATAGAGGATGGTGTTTATGGTCCCTGGTAACCCTCCGTAGCACCTTTGCTGTGTCAAAGAATGACCGTGTCAGACAGTCATTCTAATGGTGGTGGAAGGGCCAGCACAAACCTTAATGTAATCTTAATTCTGCCCAGGGAACTGATCAGTAACAGCAGTCCCATAAAATGCAGGTGTGAAAAACTGAGAAGTACATATTTATTTATTTTTTTTGTTTGGATTTCCAGCTTTCATTGTTTGTGCTTCAGGTTGGAGTAGCCGGGAGGTGCTGCGGGGAAGGGGAGCGGAGCCGTTGGCTCGCGGCCAGCGCCGAGTCCCCGCTGGGGACGGGATTTGTCAGGTTGTGTCGTCAATGGGAACCAAGCTTCTCTTTTCCCGAGCAGAGCTGGTGATGGGACGCGAGGTGACGGGCTGTGCTGTGAGATGGCACGGAGGGACACTTGCTGTAGCCCTTCCTGGCTGTAGATGACTAACCCAAAATGGGACGTGGCCCGTGGTGGCCGTGCTTTCCTCCTAGGGCTCTTGTTTCGCTTGTAACCCGGAAACTTCACGTTCTTAAAGAAGGTTTCAGCTGCGCTTTGGTGCTTATATTGCCTTGACCTCCTGTTTGCCATTGAAGTTGTGAGGATTCTGCTGCCCTTCACGTTTCTGAGGGATGTTTCTCTGCTTGTAAGGTCTCCGGTTACTTTGCACGTGAATTTATTTTAATAAATATAGTTTCAGTATTGTCGTGCAACAGCTTGTCTTCCTTTTTTAGGGCAGGGCAGGCATGTGTCCAGGAGCCCAGCGGTGTGACCTTCCCCTGGGACACAGGAGACCCAGATTATAATCCTCTTGACCTGGAAGCCAAGGACAGGCACAGGGTCACATCAGGGCTCCTTTGGTGTTCAGTGACTCCTGTGTCTCAGGCAGGGCCAAGAGTGGTGAAAAAGGAATAAACAGCTCAGGAACAGAGCGGTTCTTCTGTCTTTTCAGCTTTTTGGTGTCTGCCTGTGTGCTCAGTAATGCTTGATGCACTTTTGCTACATAAACTCATCTAACGGGAGATGAGATCTGTCGTGTCTCAGAGGGCAGGCTCGGTTCCTCTCATAAAATAAAAAGGGAACTAATTTTGCGAGGCTGCAGCTGGCGATGTTCGGAGGCTGGTCCCAGCCCGGCAGCGGCACTCCCCTCAGCAGGGCTGAGCCGGGGTCTCCATCGCTTCCCCGGGCACGGAGAGCCCAACGGCGGGCGGGAGGGGTGGTGTCTGTGAGAAATGGCCCGACTTCAGGGGAAGATTCATAGCTGAAAACACTGAAAAACCAGAGATGATTTTTCTAAGCCTGAAGGCACCCCCGACTGCCTTACACCTTCTGCTGACCACCGCTTACCTCAGTGCTTTCTGAGGAGCTTCACAGGAGCATCGTAGGGAGAGGTGAATCTTGGGGAGATCTGGGAGGTTGGATCTGGGAGGTCTCCTTGACCTGTCTTAGGAGACCTACAGATCCTCTGGCATCAGGTCTCTACCTGTCTGTGGCCACTGATTTTTTTCAATGGTTTGTGTCGCTCAGCGCAGCTGGAATTAATTCCTGAATAATGTTTTCATTATTGCTTTCCCAGTGGGACACTGGGTGTCAGCAAATTGTGAAGCAAGCTGAACCAGGAAAGGGGTTTTGGAACACTCACAGGGGCTGAGAGAGTTGGGGGGTTCAGCCTGGAGAAGAGAAGGCTCCGAGGAGACATAAGAGCCCCTTCCAGTCCCCCAAGGGGCTCCAGGAAAGCTGGGGAGGGACTCTGGATCAGAGAGGGGAGCCCTAGGAGGAGGGGGAAGGGTTTGACACTGAAAAAGGGGAGATGGAGCTGAGATCTGGGGAAGAACTTCTTTGGTGTGAGGGTGGTGAGAGCCTGGCCCAGGTTGCCCCAAGAAGCTGTGGCTGCCCCATCCCTGGAGGGGTTCAAGGCCAGGCTGGATGGGGTTTGGAGCAACCTGGTCTGGTGGGAGGTGTCCCTGCCCAGGGCAGGGGGTTGGAACTGGATGGTCTTTAAGGTCCCTTCCAACCCAAACCATTCCATGATTCCATGACTCCATGCTCCAGCTCTGCACTGTTGGGTCGTATCAGCCCGGGGAAGCTGAGGGCAGGAGAAGACCGAAGGCAGAGTGTGGGTGAGCTGCAGAGGGCCAGGGACACACAGACTGACCTGGGTGTGTTTGTTCTCCCTTGGCAGGTTGATGGCACCCGGCAGCGAGATGCGGTTTGTCCATAAGCGGATGGGGCTGGTGCCGGGCTGGGGAGGAGCCGCCCGGCTGGTGGCCATCGTGGGCCACAGGGCCGCCCTCCGGCTGCTGAGCGGGGCCACCGGGGTGGACCCTGAGATGGCCCGGCGCCTTGGGCTCTCGGAGGAGACCTTGGAGTCTTCGGATGGAAGCGGAGCGCTGGAAGAAGCCCGCGCCTGGCTGGGCCGGCACACGGAGGGCCCGGCCAGCGTGGTGCGGGCCGTGAAGGAGGTGGTGGCCGCGGGCAGGGAGCTGCCGCTGGAGGCCGCCCTGAGGACAGAGAAGGACATTTTTGGAAGGGTCTGGGGTGGCCCTGCCAATCTGGAGGCCTTGGCGAGAAGGGCAAAGCATAAGTGACAGTCGGTGTGTGAGAAATGTTCTTGACCTTTCTGCGGCCAAAGCTGTGGCTGAAGCTGCCATTAAAGGGAGTCATTTCAGGACTTGGTCACTGAGACTGGCATTAACGTCCCCGTCGCTCCCCTGGGGCAGACACCGGAGTGCGGCCACAGAGGAGCCCCCGGGAGGTCCTCCCCTGCCCTGCCCTGCCCACCACCTGGCTGGGGATCAGGGCAATGAGGCTGTGAAGGTAAACGCTGTGCCGAGAATAGAACTGTAACTCGTTAGGAATGAGGCTGAAGGAAATTTTCTCTGGGGTTAATGTTGTGTTCGTAAGCGCTACGGAAAGGGACAGCTTGAAAGGCAGGAGGCTCAGTCATTCATGGACCAGGTGCATCTAAAGCTGCAAAATACGGGTGCCCCAACCCGAGAGGGGTGTCTCTTGGCGGCTTTGAGGGGCCGATGGCTGGTGAGGTGATGGTGGTGATTTTCTCATCCTCAGCCAGTTCTGTGTGTAGTTGCTGAGAAAGTACCTGAGGGAGGATGAGGAGGATGAGGAACTTGCTCTGCCCTGTCAGTCCTGCCTGTGCCCCTTCACACCCGAAGCTGCTGCTGGAGGGAGATTTCAAATCTGTCTTCCCCCCCCAAAAAATGCAATTTTTACTTCCAGGTTGGGGAGGAGATGGGAATGGGGATGGGGGGGACGGGAGTGTTCTGGTTTGTGCCTCTTTCCCCCCCCACCCCCCTTTTTATCCAGTAGCCCCATTGTTAGCCCCCTGTGCAGCCCCTTGCCCCTCTGCCGAAGGACTTCAGCCCCCGAACGCCTGCAGTGGGGGGGTTTAACTCAGTCAGGCAGTAACTGGGTGTTTGGTAACGGAGCTGAGTTCCTGAAGGCTGGGGAGGGATCCCAGAGCGCCCCACCACTGACCCTCCCCAGTCGGTCCCTGACCCGCTCCAGTCCCTGCTCGCCCCACTCTGTGACTCACAGAATTGCCTGGGCTGGAAGGGACCTTCAGACCATCAACCCAACGCTGCCAAACCCACCACTGCCCCATGTCCCCCAGCACCACGTCTGCCCGGCTTTTAAATCCCTCCAGGGATGGGGACTCCACCACTGCCCTGGGCAGCCTCTGCCAAGGCTTCACAACCCTTTCGGTGTAGAAATTTTTCCTAATATCCATCCTAACCCTCCCCTGGGGCAACTTGAGGCCATTTCCTCTTAACTCATGGCCTGTTCCTTGGGAGAAGAGACCGACCCCCCCTGGCTACACCCTCCTTTCAGGGAGTTGGAGAGGGCGAGAAGGTCTCCCCTCAGCCTCCTTTTCTCCAGGCTGAACACCCCCAGCTCCCTCAGCCTCTCCTCACCAGACTTGTGCTCCAGACCCCTCACCAGCTCCGTTGCCCTTCTCTGGACCCGCTCCAGCCCCTCAAGGTCTTTTTTGTGGTGAGGATCCCAAAACTGGACACAGCCCTCAAGGTGAGGCCTCCCCAGTGCCCAGGACATGGGGACAGTCACCTCCCGAGTCCTGCTCCTGACACAGGCCAGGATGCAGAAGAGCAGGAGGTGTTTATTTGCAGGTTCTGCACTAGAGCTGCGCTGCCGGGGGGTGACTCCCTGTGGGTACGTCTGAGGGACCTCCCTCTGGTTTAATTAGTGGCCCAGGAGCTCCCTCTCCCCTGGGCAGCGCCTTTCCCCGGGCCCCGCTCCCGGCTGCGTGGGAACAGGGCAGGGGACTCCCCAGTGCTGAGGAAGGTGCTTTGGGAAACGGTTCCAGAAGCTCCTTCTGTGCCCCGCTCTGGTGGAATCGCAAACACAGCGAGGGGAGGGCATCCTGGAGGTATTCTGTGCCCTGCTCTGGTGGAATCACAAGCACAGCAAGGGGAGGGCATCCTGGAGGTATTCTGTGCCCTGCTCTGGTGGAATCACAAGCACAGCAAGGGGAGGGCATCCTGGAGGTAAGGACAGGTGCTGGGTTTGATCGCGGATTCCAGGAGCAGCTTAATCCTACATTTTCTGGTTTCTCTCCTGTTTTATAAACACACACAGCCCTTGGGATGAAAACCAGCCCCGGAATTCCCGGGAGCTCTCCCTTGAGAGCTCCATGAGCGAGATGAATGCAATCCCTTTTCAACTGCAAACCTAAAGGCTTTATTTCGTAAAACACCATCTTCAAGTGGCAAATGCCGTGGCCAGCAGCTGAGGAGCACTGGTATCCTCTGCACGATTATTGAAGACTAGAACCTTCATCTCAGTTTTTGTTCCCCTTCAGAAATGGCCTAAAACAACACCCCAAGCACTAAATGCACAAAATAAATTAGAAACCCGTGTTCAGAAGGGACAGTCCCAGTCCCCAGGAGCTGCTGGGGCTCCCGGGGGCTCGGTTATTCCTGTCACGCTGTGAAATACCCAGCCTGTCCCTCGCCCCGGGGGGAGATACCTGTATGTAGTACATATCCTAACAGGGTGTGGATTCTGCACCAGGTGTTTCAGGGGTGGATCCTGGCGATGATTTTTTTTTTTTAGCATTTTAGGTATTTCCTCATCTTTGCTGCTGGCAGGAACTCACCTCCCAGCCGGGGGATGCGGGGTGTTCTGGCTGAGCGCTTGGGTCACAGCGGGGTTTTTTCCCCGTTGCCACAGGATCCCTGTGTCTGTGGTTATCTGTTCTCCTGGAAACAAAGAGATGCGGTGGATTTTATAGGATTTTAATTTGCCTTTTCCTTTCCATTCCTCTAGCCAGGCGGTACAAGTTTAAAAATCCCTTAATGCAGGGAGTGAGAGAGACCCCGCGAGGCGGCGTGGCCGTGGCTGCCACCCACCCCTCCTGCTGAAGGCAGCGCTTTACTGCCTTCACACCAGCTGGGAATTACCCGGGACTTTTGCTTTTGCTCGGGTGGATCAGGACAGTGTGTTTGCCACCCTGCTGCTGGGCTGCTGAGCTCTCCCCGGCCCTATTTTAACTCATTTTTAGCACTTCCCAGCTGCCGTCAGCCAAAGGAGCCACGGGCAGCACCCGGAGCCTCCCCCTGACCCGAGCTGCGGCTCTGCCCAGGAATGATCACTCACCCACAGAATTCCCTGCAGGCTCTTCGGGCTGAAAGCCCCGAAACGCAGCATGGAGCCAGTCAGGTCCTCGCTCTCTGCCACAGCACGTGCCCTCACCTGGAGCAAAGGATGTGCCCGTGGCAGGAGGGTTCTTCCTCCAGGTCCCTGCAGCACAAAGGCAGGCTCTGATAGAGCCCCCGGGCGCTGACTCGGGGCAATACGGCAGTGGCAACAAAGAACAGAAGAAAAAACATTCCATCCTCTTCCCAACTCCGTGCTACGGCTTTGCCCAAGATTAGACACATCAGCCCTAATTACAGCAAGGAAAACATTTTAGGAGTTTAAATCTACCATCTTTGAAAACCAGCCCATTTAATTCCCTCCAGAGGGTTGTTTGGTTCTTGCTGGGGAGAGGCAGCACTTGTCCATCAGCCCCCGTCCCTTCCTGGTCAGGGAAACAGACTGAGAACTGGAGTGTAATTACCTTTATTTTAAAGACCGAGTCCAGAATCAGCTGATTTAAAAGTAGAATGAAATAAAACTGCTGCCCTAGCCAGAGGAGCTGAGCCATTCTGCTCGAGGTCTGGTTCCTGACCACCTCTAACACCCAGAAATCAGTTTGCAGAAACGAAGCTGACCCAGGAGATGCAGATCTGATACAAGCACACCACCGCCTGCCCTGTGCTGCCCGTTTTGCTGTGAGGACCAGAGAAACAGCCACATGATCCTTAACCTCCCTGCTCTTCCTTACAGGGTCACATTTGGTGACGTTATCCCTCGTGTGTCAACGTTTCTGCTGTTAAAACAGCCCTCTGTATGATACTTCTGCCCACCGTAAGCGACGCGCGTTCATCAGCCCTTCCCCTGTGAGCACTAAACCTCCAAATCGGGGTTTTCCAGCAGAAAGAGGGACTCAGACGGTGCCGGGAGCCAGTCCCCCCTCAAGCCGTTTCATGATGGTTTTCTCTGCGGTTCCTCCAGCGAGGCCCAGTTACACCAGAGGCACGGCTAAGATTGTTACTGATAAAATGTAGTTTTATTAAATTATAAATTCCGTAACAAAAACGAGACAGATCAAGAAAGACCTCAAAAAACAAACCTACAAGGACTAGATGGCAAAGCCAGTGAAAACGCCACGAAGGGTGGAAAGGTAAGAATTTGCAACAAAAGTTACCAGCGTTTTTACATTTCCATTGAGGGGAGGGAAATGATTGCTCTTGTCTAGTAAAAACACGTTTTAACTCCAAACTCACATCTAGTTTCTCACATTAAATTAAGCACCCCGCTCCCGCCCGGCACCGCTCCCGCTCGTTAGTGTTCTGTTCCTCCACGGGTCCATGCAGAAAGGAGTAAGAGACGGAATGGGACAGCTGGGGTCGTACAGCAGATATACATTGGCCAGAAAGGGAGCGAGTCGCCCCCGGGGAGGGGGGAAAAAATGCTACAAAAGAAACACGAGACATTTCCAGGGAAACCGGGTATTGCTGAGCAGCTCCCAAACCCTTCCCGGGACAACCCAGCTCCTGCAGTCAGAGCCTTCCAGCCCAGACGTGGAAGTTGAAGAGACTGGAGTTAAACAGCCCAAATCTGCCTCCCTCCCTCCCTCCCCACCCCGGCCCCGGACAGAGACTCTGCAGGAACGGGGCTGAGTTTTTTTATTCTCATGGCTCTAGATTCAAACCTCGGTGACCGTGCACTGTCCGTCCGGCCTTCTGGACCTGGCCACCCCGGCCACCGCTCCGTCCGCCCCCGACGGGCCTGCGCTGGCCTCCCAGTGTCTCTGCGGGGCGGGGGCCGGGCGCTGCAGGGGGGCAGCCACCTCCTCCCCGTCGCTGCTGCCGTCCCACTCTGTCTCCTCCAGAGAGGTGTCGGGGGCTGCCGCCCGGCCCGAGGACGACGACTCCTGGTCTTCTTCTCCCTCTCCCCGGTGGCTCCTCTCGGCCACGCTCTCTCCGTTGATCTGTAAGTGGGCGAAAGAGTTCTCCAGAGAGTCGCTGGCCTCGGGGGACGGTGTGGAAGGGCTCCCCAGCTGAGCGCCCGGCGACGGCAGGGGCCTGGCGGGGACGGTGGCCGGGGCCTGGCCAGCGGTGGCCCCCGGGGCCGGGCTGCTGTCTGCCCCGTCAGCCGAGCTCTCTCGGGCCAGGGTGACGGCCTCACAGTCCAGCCTCAGCCCGGCCACCCCCTTCTTTGGGATATCTATGATGTCCCGTTTGATTTTCCTGCGCCGCCCGTGCTCGTTCCTCCGGTACTGAACCATATTTTCAAGATCCGCTACGTATAAAAACCCAGCGATGAGCATCTCGGTGCTCTTTTTACCCTTGGAAAAGGCGTCTTCCAGCTCTCTGCTGGTGCGCTCGTCGTACTGCCACCAGCCGTTCCTGCCTTCGTAGTACCAGGCGTATTCCCCGTTGCCTCTGCTGGCCGCTTTCAGTTCCTCGGGCGAGAGCAAGGTGGGCTTGTCGAGGAAATCCTCGGGGATCTCCTGGCGGCAGAGCGCGCAGCGTTTCCCCAGCCAGGAGGCTCCCTTGACGCAGAGGTAGCAGAAGACGTGCTTGCAGGGCAGGCTGACGGGGTGGACGCAGGTCTGGAGGCAGATGGCACACTCGGGGACGGCCAGGGAAGGGGCGGGGGTGGCGCAGGACTCGTTGGCCTTGCGGTTGGCGGGCAGCATGTTGATGGAGTGGTCGATTTCCCCACAGCCGGCCATCCTGCGGGGGCACAGACAGAGAGTCACATCGGTTTCTGGGGTGGCCTCTGGCCTCAGCAGCCACAGAAGGAGCTGCTGACCTTAAATTAAGGCCAGGCCTCATTTCTGAGGCTCAACTCAAAGATGCCAGCAGGTTATCACGCTGTTCCCTGAGCTGACAGACTAAACCGAGCACTGGGAGGATTTCTTTTGCTCATCACCAATCTTTCTCCGTTTTCATTTTCATGCCACGTTAGAAAACCAAGTGTGGCCTTTCCTCTGCTCTCTCTGAAGTGCTGATAATTAACAACCTCCCACCAGCCACTCACTTGGGAGCCTCCTCAGGAAATGGAAAGCGGCTGCCATTCTCTCCTCAAGAGGTGATGCAGCTGCAAACACCCAGAGAAGTGGAAGAGGGGAGATTTAGATCAGATACCAGAAAGAACTTCTTTGCTGTGAGGGTGGTGAGAGCCTGGCCCAGGTTGCCCAGAGAAGCTGTGGCTGCCCCATCCCTGGAGGGGTTCAAGGCCAGGCTGGATGGGGCTTGGAGCAACCTGGTCTGGTGGGAGGTGTCCCTGGCCAGGGCAGGGGGTTGGAACTGGATGATCTTTAAGGTCCCTTCCAACTCAAACCATTCCATGATTCTAACTCAAACCAGTGTCTCCTCCAGGACTGGTGATGTTTGATGAAGGGATCACGGCCCAGGAGAGGTCTCCAGTGGAGAACACACCCGGATGAAGCCCACCACCAGCACACCCCATCCCTCACGCTGGGCTCAGAACCACAACGGGGCTGCAGAAACAACCAGATTCAGAAACTAAAATGGCTTTTTCAAAAGACACCCTGGGTTTTTTCCCTGAACACCACACGGTCCAGCTGAGGGCAGCCTGGCAGGAGGAGCAGTGTCACCGCAGACACACCACCAGCAGCTGATGCATTTGTGGAGCCTCTGCCTCCTCTGGCCATACCTCATTTCTGTCATTAAAAACCATTTCTGCAGCAACGGTAAGAGAGCAGGGAACGCAAAACTGCGTGGATTTGGCACTGCGTGGGATTTCAGCAGTTGAAAAATTCTAGCCTAAATATGCAAATGCCTCATCGACTGCGTTTTTGCCATGGCAATCTTCCACAGCCTGCCTCACGGCAACTCTCCTTTCATGTTCCTATTTATTAGCAACCAAACCCAACATCAGCTACGAAATGCGGGAGGAGAATGGGCTCTGGGGGACAGGGCCTAAAAAGGTGCCTTTTCCACTTAAATCCCCAAGGGACTCAGCAGCACGGGGCGATATTGGGCAAAACATTCTTTCAGTGCAATGGGTCCTTGTGGCACAGCCGGGAACAGCTCGTACAGAACTGGCACGGGGGCCGACAGGGACCTTCGGGGAGTCCCATCCCCTGCTCCCCACAGCACCGCATCGGATCTGCCCTGGCTGTGTCTAGCTGGGGTTCCCCAAAACCACAGGGATGGAGGTGCCAGAGCCCCCCCGGGCCCCCTGCGTGTGTTACACACAGCGCCAGCACTGTGCTGCCTCCAGAGAAAACACCTGGTGATACTGTAGAAGCCCTCACTGCTTTAAACACCTGATGAATATGTGCCGAGATTAAATAAAAAAGACTTCTGCTTTAGTACCTGTATTTACCTTTACAAGAAGGTATAAAGTGCTATTTACTCAAAAACCTGTTTCTGTCTGCTGGCTCTTCCCTTCTAGCACTGTCATTTCCTCTCCAAAGACCAATGCCTCTTTAATCCCATTTTTTATCAAATCATTCTCTTAAGAGCTCTACAGCTCAAATATTTTTTCCTGAAGTAGCACATAATCGTATCTACCTCTGTTTTGGTTTCCTATCTGAATTTCTTTCCCCGGGATTAAAGACAAATCTGCCCGGTAGTTCTGCGATCAGCGTTCCAGAGACAGGCACTGCACGCCCCACCGCCCGGGAGCTGCCTTTTTCCAAGTCCCACGCTCTCCCTGCTGGGAACAGGCTGCTCTCCGGGAGCCTCATGCTTCTGAGGCTGCATTTTGCAACAGAATTTTACACCAAGACCAGGGCTTTATAATGAGAAACTCATCAGAAAAAGGGGGAAGAAAAGCTACCGATACTCCAGAATACCCACAAATACAACCCAACCAGCATCTCACAACAGAAGAGCTCCAAGAGAAATCCATGGATCGACTGATTTGTGCTAACCGTGGCTGGGGTAAAGGATCTGAATTTTCAAGGGCTCCCACAACGAGACACGACTGGGCAAAAAGGCCCAGCAGCAGAGATTTTTACTTCCAAGCTGGTTTTACAAAAGGCTGCTGCTCCCTGAATACACTTGACAAGGTTCTACTTTTCAGAGTCAGAGAGTAAGAGCACCTGCAGGTGAGTAACTGGGATACCAGTCACGTACCAGAATTCAGATTTTGGAGGAGATGAAGACACAATTCTGGGACTACAAATGCAACGCATTTTGACAAATCACATTGTGATCCCAGGAGGTAGCTTGTAGGAAACTAAGAAGCAGAGTGAAAGCTCTCACCTTTTGAATGACTGTGCTCAACAGGTCACCCCTTCCTTTGAGGGCTCTTTGACCCCTCACCGCACCAGGACAATAATGCAGGGTGTGAAGAGAAAGGAGTAAATGCCTTCTCTTGACATTCCTGTGTGATTTTTAATGACTCGGAGGAAGAAGGGATGTGTAAGACGAATGCAGCTGGAGGAATCAACACTCATCTCCAAGCAAGCGCTACCCAGACGCCTCCAGCTCGTAAGAGAGAAGTGCAACTGCTCCTGCCTGGGCTCAGAATCCAGCACCACTGCCATTTGTATCCAACTGATGCTGTCTCACTTCCTATTTTTAAAGGAAGATCCTAATTAATCCTTCTTTATGTTTTTAAGTATCAAGTCTAGGCCGCAGAGAATGTTTCTAAGCTGGTACCAGGACATACACTTAGGTTTTTATTGAGGGAATCCTTCAGAAAGGGGGAAAACATCAAGGGCTGCTGCTGTGCTGCGGTACAGCTGTGGGGGCACCTTCACTGTATCAAGAACTAACCAAACTGACCGCGGAATATTTTCCTGAAGTTGAAGAGTAGTATTTTATAGCCAGGTTTAATCCAAACAGGCTCCATGTGAGAAGCGTTATCAAACAGTAAAGCTCTGGTGTTTGGAGGGTTGGGTTCCCTTAAGTCACTTTATGGCAACAGGGAAAATGGCATTACTGACTAGTGAGGCTAAAAATTAATCGAACTCAAGGACAAGCTCTAAAATTAATTTTATCTGAAGTATTTAGATCCTCCGTTCAGGGATAAATAAGGGATCTGAACACTGCATTTTAACAGAAATACAGCCTAAAGCCATCAACGAAGGAACTAGTCCACAGCCTTGCCAGATCCCACCTCTCTATTAGCCTTTTGTGTTTGTTTTTTATTTTTAATACTAAAACATACATTTAATTTGTAAGCTCAGGATGCACAGTGCACAGCCCTTCATCAACACAGAGTATGGGAGAGGTGATGTATAAAACCTGTATGAAAAGACCCCGGGCCTTCTAGGACTGGTGAAGAAAACGTAAATTCCCACAAAACCACCTCATAAGTATGTAATTTTTCAAACTCCAGCTCCAAGCCCAGCTGCAACAGAGCAGCCTGTGAAGGAGCCGACACACCGAAGTCCAGTAAGAAAACAAGAGCTTACTTTTTCTGAGGAATCCTACTGGAGCATGCCCCGAGTCAGGTGTCCCCTCCTCAGCTGTCCCCGGCTGGGGTGGCAGGTCCCCGCTCCCGGGGCTGGCTCATTCCTCGCTGCTCCTGCCCGGGGACACGCTGTGGCCTTTCAGCTTCTCCGCAAACTGAGGGAAAGCAAATA
The DNA here is from genome assembly GCA_003697955.1 of Calidris pygmaea. Taxonomy (NCBI): domain Eukaryota; kingdom Metazoa; phylum Chordata; class Aves; order Charadriiformes; family Scolopacidae; genus Calidris; species Calidris pygmaea. The sequence continues at coordinate 756,415 of QJSC01004954.1, read as the reverse complement.
AAAGCAGCGTTACGGTGCTGTAGGCAGGGATGAGCCAGCAGGACAGGACACCACGGTCCTCACACAGGAAAGCAATTACCGTGCTCTCGTTTACCTGATGCTGTTTGCACTAAAAATGCCATCACACTTCTCTTGCTTTTTGCAATAACCAGTTTGAGCCCATGGTTTTGATGTTAATTATTTTTATGTCCGACTTTAGAAAAAGATAATTTGCTGAAGTGTTATAAAGGCAATTATCTTTAACTGTAATAAGTTAATGGCTCAATTCCATAAAGCCACCACGTACACAAAGCGAGGAGCACGCTACGCGTGTGCAAATTTAACCTCTAATAAATGACTCCGTACATTCAGAGAGTTAAAAAAGCCGCAACGCCTTCCTAAACCCATCCCCACCACATCTTTCCACAGGACTACCTGGGCTTGTGTCCCATCTCCGACCAGGGGCAGGAGTCAGGTGCTTGAGGAGAGAAGGGTGCAGACACCGATGTCCCCTGCTCCTCTCCCTATTTCCAGGGGTCTGTAGCTGTTCCAAGAGCCCTGCGCCCTCCTCCCCCTTTTCAGAGACCTCACTCATTCGTTTCAGCAATGAACCTCAGACCCCTTCAGCACTTTTTTTCCTCTATAAATCTACACATGTACCTTCTCACACCAGTGTCTGAACAAGCTCTGTGACCTGGATTTGGTGCTTAGCAAGGTAAACAAAAAATAAAAAAAAAGGTTAATTAGTATCTTCCTTTATTTCTTCAGAAAGCGCTGAAGGGCTCCAAGGTTCACTCGTGGAATGAATGCGTGTGGTCTCTGAAAAAGAGGACAAGGACACAACTCAAGGCCAGCAGGTAACGTCAGCCACAACGCATTCTGTGTGTGTCCCTGACCAGGACCTCAGCTAAGTCGCCACACAAATACCTCATCACCACTGGAAACCAGTGTCTAACAAATACCTCATGGAGTCACAGAATGATGTGGGGTTGGAAGGGACCTCTGGAGATCATCCAGTCCAACCCCCTGCCAGAGCAGGTTGCACAGGAACGTGTCCAGGTGGGGTTTGAATGTCTCCAGAGGCGCAGACTCCACCACCTCTCTGGGCAGCCTCTGCCAGGGCTCTGCCACCCTCACAGGAAAGAAGTTCCTCCTCATGTTTAGATGGAACTTCCCATGTTCCGGTTTGTGCCCATTCCCTCTTGTCCTGTCCCTGGGCACCACTGAAAAAAGCCTGGCCCCATCCTCCTGACACCCACCCTTTCAGTATTTATAGGTGTTGATCAGATCCCCCCTCAGTCTTCTCTTCTCCAGGCTGAACAGACCCAAGTCCCTCGGCCTCTCCTCATAGGAGAGATGCTCCAGGCCCCTCATCATCTTTGTAGCCCTCTGCTGTCCCCTCTCCGGCATTCCCTGTCCTTCTGGAATGGAGGAGCCCAGAACTGGACCCAGTGCTCCAGATGGGGCCTCCCCAGGGCAGAGCAGAGGGGCAGGATGACCTCCCTCCACCTGCTGGTCACACTCTTCCTGATGCCCCCCAGGATGCCATTGGCCTTCTTGGCCACCAGGGCACATTGTTGGCTCATGGTCATCCTGTTGTCCACCGGGACTAACAGACAATAACTCTACAGTAGGGAGGTAGGGACCCTGCAAGCTCAGAGAAGATGGTGACCATCAGGATTCCACTGTCACATTCCCACACCCCAACCAGGAAGGTCTTGCCCTCAAAGAACCCCCCTCAGGTACAGAGAGTTTTGGGGACTCCTCGGGGAACAGGCCCACGAGTCACAGGGTTCTGTCTTCCCTCGGGGCCGCAGCTTTTCAACACAGTTCTGAAGCATTTTGAACCACCATTTCCAGTTGCTGCAAAACACAGGAGTGAAGTGGAACAGACCTGAGAATGTCACGGCTTAGATTTCAACTTGAAATCTGAAAATTTGAAATTTGAAGAATTGAAAGGAATCATTTCAGTATAAATTCAGTGCAGATCAGACGTGCAGAGTGGAGTCAAATCAAGGAGTGGTTAGTCCCTGAAAGAACGCGGAGCATTTATTGTTTCAGCGTTCTGTGCTACAGTCCTCCATCAAATGATTGGCCATTTATCATTAGTACCAGAGTGAAACGTTCAGGCGACTCCAGTATCGGGCACATTACTCAAGTGTGTTATTTTCTTTACAGCCAAGCTCCACGTACCGTTCTGCGCAGCTATGTTTAGAAAGAGCTCCGAAGGAAAAAGGCAAAAATTAACAAGCTTTTCCCCACCTTTCCTCCCTCCTCCTTCCCACAGCTGCCCCTCTCCTCACACGTCGCTCCCAAACCAAGAGCTGCAACCACACGGCGATTCTGGCTCTGCCAACCCCGGGAGTGATGCCCTGTTTGCTGTGCTCAGAGGGGACACGGCGGGGGGCCAGGAGCCGTGTCCTGCTCTCGCTGCAGAGACCACCCCAAGCCCTGTATCTCCCCATCTCTCACATCACAGACCCAGATGTTCTCTGGAGATGGGAGGAAAAAGGTTGGGTCAGTTCTGGCAGACTTCTTCAGAAATAAAAAAACACACAGGCACATATTCAAGGTATGCAATTATATCTGGGAGAATCCAATTAGGGCATAATTACAGGATAGTGGTAGGGCAACGTTCTCACTGCTGCATAGCTCTCGAAAAGAACTAGTTCACACACTGACTCCAGGTGACCTCTACATTTCATGGCATTGTTATTTATTTAATGAGCCAGTCTTGAAAATTTTACTGAACGGGATAAAAGACACTTACACCCCCCCTTCCCAGAGGACGATGACTCCCTTAAAGCCAAGTGGGCGAGGGCTGTGTTCTAGACTTTAAAATGAATTTTCCCTGAAGAAAAGCAGGTAGTACGAGGACTTGTGCTACGTTACTCACTCACTCAATCTACGCATCCTCTCGCACACTGATTTTGGAATGTCCACTCAAGATGCAACAGCTAAAGGCCAGCCCCACCGATGAGGAGCAGGAGTGTAAATTGGGCAGTGTCCCCTCCCCAGCTGAGCCCCAGCCAGCGTTCAACTGCCCTCTGTCCCCTCGGAGGGACACTCACAGGGGGAAGCCACCTCCGCTTTTCCCACCCAGCCCAAGGATGTGGAAGTTGTGGAGATCCCACCAGAGTGACTTCCCAAAAACTACTGCAGGTTCTCCTGAAGAAAAATGTCAAGCTTTAACTAGACCCAGGTGGAATGAAGCAATTTCTCATTAGTTGAGTCAGCTGTGCCCCTTGGATCCCCAGGAAACCACCAGACCCAACATGGTTTTTTCCACTTTTCTATTTCTTTCGAAAAAAACAGCAACAACAATAAAAAACAAAATCCCCAAAATGTACATATTGAAGAAGCCAGCTCCTAAATGATGATGAAGTTACCTACAGTCTTAAGAAGTCATTTCTGTAAGTAAAAGCTTGGCCTTTAAAACAAACAAGCACAAATCACTGGTGAACTCAACAAATGCCAGCTCCGAACCGAAGCTGGCAGAGACTATTACTGGAGTCCTACCTCGAACGAGAGATGATCTCACACATTCTGTAACTCTCTACAGATCACTCTAAAATAGCTGTCACAAATTCAGCATTTCCCCCACCCATAACTTGAAAACTCAACAGCTATATAGCATCACTTCAATACAGTAAATGCTCTTCTCTAATTAAAACACTTGGATTTTTCCATCAAGCTCCCGAACTCATAACTCAATTATCAAGGGGGCAGGAGGGAAAAAAGCATCCCAGGGTTCTGCCCTTCCCTACAACGCACCACAAAGCCAACACTGGGGGAAGAAGGAAGGAAAGGGGGCTGGGATTTTAAATGGGAAAATCCCTCTGCTGTCCATACAGCATCAGCTCCAGGGACTGAGCCCGTCAGGGATTTTATTAAACTGTCCCCCGGCACCAGGCAGCACCACAGATAAATAACCTCGCTCTTCCCTGCCACCGGCTTCTCTGCATCTGCTTCTGAAACTCAGAGTATCTTCGGGAATCATTAGTTGTGATGAGGCTTCAAGCTGCCTGTCACTCCTTGTCCTGTGCTATTACACATTAATAAAAACGCCCAACCCTTCCATGCCCATTTGGAACTGAAGCACAGAAGAGTCAACCATTTCAGCACGGAACTGCTGCCGATTTATTCAAAATGAGGTTCCTCTCCTGCGCTACAACTGGAGCACTGAATTTGAATTTTGAGCATACACCCTATTTCAATTTATTTATCAGAACAAAATGTTTTTTCACTCAAATAAGATCATATTGTGTGGAAAACAAAGCAGAAAGTGGTTCATCTGAAGCTATCAATGTTAAAACCAGAAAGTAAGCACAGGAACATCTCTTCATATCTATAGACCTGATTAGTGTGCACACAGAAGAGAGGGGGGAAAAAAAAAATCAATTTTAACAAAAAGACTTTTCCCATAACAATTCCAGGAATATGCTGTTCAATAGCCTTTAAAAATACTGCACTTCCAGCTCCCTAAATAAATGATAACCCAATTAGATCTAAACTGATGCAGTATATTTTGAGGGAAACAAGAACAGAACTTTTTGTTCCACTGGGTACAGACTCTGCCTTACAGCAACTGGAACAACTGGGACTTTGAGTGGCTGGGGAGGGAACCGCAGCACCCACCGCACCAGGCGATAAAGCACGTTCTTGCAAACAGTCGATATTTTAAGCTTCACTCAAAATGACCAAATCAATAGTCAGGCTTCACTGTGTCCTCACTGTAATTTCTGGGGGAGCGTTTCCAGCGCTGCTGTAGGAAGGAGCTGTGCCTGGCCCGCTCTCCCCAGAGCCAAATGCTACAAAAACCCGTATTTTTAGCTTAGAAACATGCCCAAAGCAGCGCCCCAGGGCCACTGCTCCCTGCGGGTGTCCACACACACCTGCACCCCTCCAGGAACAACCCCCCCACCACGGACAAGTGGCTCTAGGTGTTTAAAACCCCACGCTTTTATTCGGTTTTAACTGTGTCACCGCTCCGATTACCTTCTTTTGGTAGGAAAAACTCGTATTTAAGGAATTCTGGCAGCTGATTTTTGACCACCGGGCCCTCTCCCGTAGCCCCGTTTCACCGCTCCCGGGGCTGGGGGCGATCCCGGTGCCGGGCACAAAGGAACAAAAGCCCTTCCTTCCATGAACAACCCCCCCCCCACCACCCCACCGGTGACTCCTCTCTCGCCGTGCTCGGTGCTCCCCCGCGGGATAACGGGGGGGAACGGGGGGGGACACACAACACCCAAGGGACATTCCGAAGGGCGGGTGACAACCCGCAGGGACGGGGATTCTTTTTGGGGGGGGGGGGAGGGGGGGTGCCAAAGCCCCCGCCCTGCGCCCGTTTCCCCGGTGGGGGCTATTTCACACAAGGAAACCGGGAGCTGCAGGCCCAAACCCCTCCACCGGGGGAGGTGGTGGTGGGGGGGGGGACACGACACCTATCGACTCTCACCGGAGCCCTCCCCTCCCGGTACGGCGGGGGCCGGGCCTGCCCTCCCCGTCGAGGACCGGCGGGGGGGGGGNTGAGCCCCCCCCCGCCCCCCCTCCTCACCGGGCCCCGTCACCTCCTAAACGTTAACGGGCACAGGCCGCCCGCCCCTCAGGGCGGCCGGGAGGGGAACGGTCCTGCCTCGGCCACCCGCCCGTGCGGGGAGGCCTCGGCTCCCCGCACGGGCGGGCCGTTGGCGGCGGCGACGGCCTCCACCTCCTCCTCCTTCACCTCCTCCACCACCTTTTCCACCTCCTCCTCCCTACCCCGGCCGCCGCTCGGCACTCACCCGCCGGCCCGGCCGCCTCACGCCGCTCCCGCTCCGCCCGCCGCCTTCTCCTCCTCCTTCTCCGGCCCGGCCGCCGGGACAGCGTGACGTGCCGACGTCACGGGGCGGGCGTGCGTGCGTACGTGAGAAGGAGGGGGGGGGGGGGAACGCGGCATTGTGACGCCGCGAGGAGGGCCGCGTGCGTGCGTGCGTGCGTGCGTGAGGCGCCGCTGCGTGACGCCACCACGCCCGGCCACGCCCTGTCCCGTCCCTGAGGAGGGGGGGGTGCGGACATGGCGGCGGGGCCTGCAGAGTCCCGGTTAACGGGGAGGGCGAGGTGGCTGGAAATGGTGGAGGGGGAGGCCCCTAAAACGCTCAGGGGGTTGGAGCCCCACTGCTCCGAGGACGGGCTGAGGGANGTGAGGCGCCGCTGCGTGACGCCACCACGCCCGGCCACGCCCTGTCCCGTCCCTGAGGAGGGGGGGGTGCGGACATGGCGGCGGGGCCTGCAGAGTCCCGGTTAACGGGGAGGGCGAGGTGGCTGGAAATGGTGGAGGGGGAGGCCCCTAAAACGCTCAGGGGGTTGGAGCCCCACTGCTCCGAGGACGGGCTGAGGGAGCTGGGGTTGTTCAGCCTGGAGAAGAGGAGGCTCCGGGGAGACCTTATAACAGCCTTCCAGTACCTGAAGGGGGCTACAGGAGAGCTGGGGAGAACCTGTTTACAAAGGCCTGTAGCGACAGGATGAGGGGCAATGGCTTTAAGCTGGAGGGGAACAGATTTAGATTGGAGATGAGGAGAAAGTTCTTTGCTGCGAGGGTGGTGGAGCACTGGAACAGGTTGCCCAGGGAGGTGGTTGAGGCCCCATCCCTGGAGATATTCAAGGTGAGGCCCGACGAGGCCCTGGGCAACCTGGTCTAGTTGGGGCTGTCCCTGCTGACTGCGGGGACTGAATGACTATTGGAGGTCCCTTCTGGCCTGGACAATTCTATGATTCTCCTGCCCAGGTAGATTTCCCCCCTCAGAGGGCAAAGGCCTGGAAGTGGTGGGGGCCCCTCAGCACAGGAAGGGCAGGGACCCCTGTTGGAGCAGGGTCACAGAGATGCTCGCAGCCACGATCACTGCCCCTCTGCTGTGAGGACAGGCTGAGAGAGTTGAGGGGGGTTCAGCCTGGAGAAGAGAAGGCTTTGGGGAGACCTTGGAGCCCCTTCCAGTCCCTAAAGGGGCTCCAGGAAAGCCGGGGAGGGGCCTCCTCCAAGGGCGTGTAGCAATGGGAGGAGGGGTAATGGCTTCAAACTGGAAGAGGGGAGATTTAGACTAGCTATTGGGATACTGCCCTTGGTATTTTAACGTCCAGAAATCACAGGCAGAACACAGAAGATGAAAAAAATCTATGAACGCTGAATTCTAAGCGTGATCAGGAATACTAAAACAAATGTGCTTGGTTAAACCACTGAATTTTTCTAAAGATCTGGAGGAGCCCACCCGTAATTAGCGCTGGTTTTAACAAAGGTGAGGTGATTGCATCCAAGGACAAGCATTGCCTGTGCTGCTATTTGAAGAGACCTGTGTGAGACTGAGTCAAAGAACAGAGACCAGAGACGAGGGAGGGTCAGTGTCTGGCAGCGTGTGTTCCCTGACAATAGCTGTAATCCTTTGCTGAACCAGAGCTTGATCCTGGGGAAGCTGCTGAGGCCAAATTCCCGTCTGGTTCGGTTAGAATCAAAAAAAAGGGAAGCAGGCCCTGGACTCCTGGGGGATCTAAAGCCTTCAAGTCAAGTGCCTCTCAGTGCACGCGGCTTCGTAAGAGAAGCAGCACATCAGAAGATTCTGCTCAGTAAAGAAAGGGTCCATGGCTGTGTTGGATGGGTTTGTGACCATTCACTGCACCTGCAGATCAGCTGAGAGGGTGCCCGAGTGAAGGGGAGATTTTATTTTTGACAACACGAGTTATGGAGCAAGCACGGCAGTTTAGGGGAAGGCAAGCTAGCAACCAAGGAATTCAGTGGATTGCACCTGGTTGGACTGAAGAAATCAGGAGCACAAAGGTATCTAGTTGAATAGACTGGAGTTAAGGGGATCAGAAATGATCTGCTTAAGTTCTAGTAAGATTATACCTTCTAAAATGTTACCCACACTATTAGCAGTCCTTATTGCCAGCTCTTATTTCAGTCAGAATGGGTATTGGTCACATATCTTTTTTTTGTTTGTTTCTGTTTTTGGCAGGAACACAGCCCATCTAGTCCAACGATGGCTTCCTTCACGCGCGTTAGTTTATACCTCTCTGTTACAATTGAGACTGCATCTTTTATATCTTTTCTACCCCTGCTTCTTTCACCGTTCTGTTCTCTCCCATGTTTTCCCTTGTTTGTTTTTACTGTTGTCTACAATTTCGCCAGTCTGGAATGTATGCCCTGTGCTTGCGACTAAATTATTCATGAATACAGTGGGTTGAAAAGTAAAGACTCAGCAGACTAATCCTTAAAAGACACCACTTTCCCTGTTAAGTGTCTGCAGTCCCGCCATTAATATTTTGCTGGTGCTTTGGCAATGGAGAACTATTAATCCATATTTCAGGGTTTCTATTTATAAGCCTTTTTTTTTTTCTGCTTCTTCAAATGTATGTGATATGATATAAACCTCTGCAGATCTGCCAATGTTGCATTCCCCCAGAGCTCAATCCGTGCTGAGCTTGGTGCAGTTAAGGAGAAAGGGGAGAAAACCAGTTTCATTCTGCTGTGCTTTTGGGTCAGTTTCTGTCAAAGCAGTTTGGGGAGTTGGTGGGGAGACCCTCAGAACTGCGGTGAGTTACGCCAGCAGTAAAGGAGAGGGTGGTGGGTGGTTATCGTGCCCCCTCCTTTCCCCACTCCTGCCCCTTCAGCACACCCTCTGCACCCCACAGAGAAGGTGTGAAGTTGTCAATGTGTCCCTCAAGTGGAACTGCACCCTTGGCTTTGCTGTGCTGGCAGCCAGAGGAGGGTCCAAAGTATAAATATATTAAATACAAATCCTGGTTTTGTTCAAGTGGCACATTTCTTCCATGAACTCTAACTCTCACTGCATGCCTTTCCTCTAAGCTGCTGTAGAACATGGGATCCCCATCTTACACTACCAGGTGTCCCTGCCCATGGTAGGGGGTTGGAACTAGATGGCCTTTACAAGTCCCTTCCAACCCAAACTATTCTATGATTTTAATTACAGTGATATTTTTTTTTCCAGGCAGTCCCGGCTCTCTGCAGCCAGGCAGAGAGTAAGAGCAGTGCCCAGGTTGGTGTCAGCGAGACAACACGACGCTTACTCTGACTCCCCTGAAATGCCACTGCAGTTCTTCTGGAGACCCACAAAAGGTAAGTTGAGATGGACGGGAGTCCAAAGCTTTCTCTTGGGTCTGCAAATGGTGTTTCGTTTTGACTTGCGGGAAACTGTTGAGGTTCGCGTCTGTCTCAGCAGAGAGAGTTACACTTTTAGTCCCACCATGCTGCGCCTGGACTGGTTTTTGCTCACTACACCTGAACTGGTTTCTGGTCACCAGCTGTAGATTCAGAACAAAGTGTTAAGGCCCAAACTGGCGTCTGAAAACCCAACTACTGTACCTCATAGAATTTCTGCATTTTGCTTACATAATCTAGATAGGCAGCAGCCTGCGCCAAATAAGCTGTTACTTAACAGTTCTGGACGGATTGTGTTGGTGAGTGGTAAGAACAATCCCGTTTTGCTCTAAAACCAGAAAGCTGACGGATGCTGAGGAGGGGAAGTGGGAGAAAAGCTGAGGGCGAGTTCTCTCTCTCAGTTCTCTCCATCTGTGACTTTTGCTGGATCTGTACCCATTCTCTCTGCGAACTCCCCGGGAGAGATGCGGATTGTTTTGCTTTCATTTAGTGGCAGTAAAAAATTCCACACAGCATACAAAACAAATTTATTTTATTGCCCCAGTTGGCAGGCAAGGTAAAATTTTCTTCCACCAATAAGTAAACATTGACTTTTTCCATTATCCCAGCTGTCAGAATCATATCACAGTGTATGTTGCTGCTGAACTGAAATCATCCATATGGCAATGGAGACAAGCAGAAAAAAAAACACACCACAAAAAAAGTGACTGCCTCCCAATGCAGTGTGTCTAAATCCTGCAGTGTTCCAGGCAGAGAGTTTCCAAGAGTAAAGCCCACTTTTCCCATTAGCTAATCTCAAGCCTTAGTCTCAAGACCACTAAGATCTCTTTCTCTTAGACTTCTCCCCCCTCAGCAGAGAATAGTAACCTCGTAGTTAAAAAATACTATTTTGGACCTTCAAAATCATGACGTTTACAAAAATGACAAGGTTAGATTTTGGGTTTCTTTTCAATTCAGCCCCGAGTTTTACCTCTGTAGGACTTAAAATAACTTATAACTACAGATGAAATGCAGTTCTGTAGCTGAAGGGCAGACTTTATTTTAACTTTATTGAAGCTGAGATTCTTGTGTAATCATACATCTTCAGAGATTAAATCTTCTTGAAAACTAGCCAGAGTCACAGGGTTCGTGATGGATGGAGAAACAGTGAATTGCAGAGAGAGCACAGGCAGGGCCCTGGCTGCCTTCAGTGGAAGGAAAGCAAAATATCATCAACATGTTGTTGTCCTTTCTGGCTTTCATGTAAAGAATAAAGAATTAGAAATTGCAGTTTCCTTTTGTATCACTAGATGGTATGTGGTAACTGTGGGGAAGCTGAGCTCCTCAGAATGGTTTTTGGTGGAGCGGAGGTGCTGCTGTGTCTCCTGATCCCGCTGTTGCACTGAGCAGACCCCATAAAGCTCTTCCTGGCAACTACAACTGCTGGGTGTTGTACCAAACCCCCCTTCCGTCACCAGCCAGACTCGCTGCCTGCTTCTGTGCTGGTTTTCGCTGTGAAAAAGCACAGCCTTTAGGCTTCTCACTCAGGGTTATATTTGTAAAAGAGGAACTCTGTATCAAAAGGCGTGAAAAGACTCACACTTCCGTGGAAAGTCAGCAAAGTCTTCAAGCTGCCTGTGTGAGAGCCCCTGAGCTGCCCATGGGTGAGCTCCCCGGGGCCAGAGAGTCCTCTCCGGGACAAACCACATGGAAATAGAGGCTTCTGGCTTTAGTTACGCCTGTGTCAAGTATCGTACAGTTGCCATGCAAGCAGCTACTTTCACACTAGAGGGCACATCGTTATATTTGCAGGTAATATTTTTGAATGCTACGATAGCACAATCAAAACAGCATCACCTATAGCAATTAGAAAAGAAAAAACTAGGTAGAATAGGAAAATAAATAAAGTAAGAAAATAATAAAACAGATGAGCAAAGGATACCTAAAGCAAACTCCATAGAAGTATTTTTTTTCCTGGAAATTATAAGAAGATCAGTGTGAATTTAAACATCTGACAAAAATTGTGTTGCTGAATCCATTGAAAGGCCAATGTGACTCAGGAAAGGTTCCTCACCTGAGGGCTGGGGAGGGCCTGGAGACGTTGCAATCTTAGGACACCAAAGTCTTATGACAAATACGGTCACAACTAACAAGCACCCCAGTATTTTGATTAACAAATGAGATGATTTTGTTATTATTTTATAGAAGAACCAAGAGCATTTTATTCTGTTCCGTTTGGGTGAACAGTTCAATGCCTTAAAGGGAGCTATTCCCAGTTTACAGTTATGACAGTGACAGTTTGAAAGTTTTCATTTCAAAATGGAACCGTCTCTGGATGACTCTGTCCTTTAGGCTGAACTTGTGTGAAAAGGGTAACATTAGCAAGATTTATGGACACAATTCTGCAGTTAAATCTTTATTTCTCCTGTTCCGTGTAGGAGTCAACATTTTCTTGGTGCTTTTTAGCAATAAAATAAGAAAGAAAAAAAAAACTACCCAGTTTTCTGAGGCTGCTTTGCTCTTCGGTGGTTTGTGCTTGTGTTCCCTTGGTCAGACTCAGTGGTTTAGTAACGTAGACTAAAGAAATGTCTGTGAGAAAGAGTTTCTTTCTATGGTTTCACCAGGCTTTTCTCCATAAAGGAGGAAAAGAAGATGGAGCCATTATGACAAAATCTAAGAAGGGAATGAATGCCAATCAATGCTTAAATAATTATTATAATTGCAATTTTAATGACTGTCACCTCTAGGAGCCACACAGGGTGGGACAGTTAACACAAAGGTGATGTTGCAGATGGAAACGCAGTATTTTTTGCCTCTGCTTTATAGTAGGACGGCCCAGCGTAGGAAAGGGCATTTCTCACTGGCGTGAGCTCTGAGCTGCTGGGAGCTGACAGAGAGTTTGAGGCGTGCGTTAATCAGTAATGAATGCTGCTCTGCCCATTACATCTTAGAGTTTAATTAACAAATTCAGTGATGGGGAATAGCATCCATAAGCCGTGATTAGAGGATGTTATCATAGCTTGCAGAATAACCCTTTGAATGGTAAAAAGAACCAAGTCAGAAGTGATTAGTTCTGATTACCCCTGTAACCCCCGAGCTGGTACTTACACACAACCGTCCATGTTGCGGGAGGTGCAGGGGGACAATGTCTGTGTGTGTTCAACTGCCCACTGCCAGCAATTGGCTTGGGCTGGCCCAGGGCATGTATGAAGTGTTTGTGCCGCCTCCTACAGAAGCAAACAAGAAAGGGTTTAAAAACACAAGAGTGTGATTAACCCCTGGGTAGATCTTCCCCGAGGGGCAGAGAGGGACAAATCTGCATCCCGGTGGAGTTCACTGACAAACTGGTTGAGAAATGAGCAGGTTTAGGTGTGAGCAGGCTGCCCTGCTAGCACCATTTCTTGGGAAGGGGAGCTCTGGGAGAAGATCAATGACATCTGCAGGGAAGGGATGTGTTTCCGTGGCCTACAGTACGATGCCCTTTCCTTCTGCACACCTCATGCCTTAACTTTGGCTGTTCCCTGTGCATAGGGTCTGCTCTGGTGGCCCTGCTGGCTCTGAGGGAGTGCACAGCAGTTCTAGGGGTTTCACTGAATGGCAAAAATTAGCTGCAGCAGCGCTGTATTCCCTCTCCAGACCAGAGGAAGAAGGAGGCAACAGAAAGCAGGAGGCAGGGAGGGGAAATGTCTTTGGGATCCTGAGTTGAGGAAGCACATCTTTCTCATCCCCGCTCTGTCATCAGCTTTACCAAACCAGTAGCCACCTTCTCTGCTGTGAGCTGGGTTATAATCCTTACCTGTCCCACTGCAGCCCCACGAGGGTTCGTTAGCTACAGTCCTTTGGAGATGGAGAGCACAGAGTGTCTGTGGGCACCCTGATCCTCTCCAGGTCCCTAAGTGCCACCAGAGGACCCTTCCAGGAAGGCAGTTGTTTCTAACCTGGTGACGGACCATTTATTGTCTGTTTAGAGTTTATAGCTACTTGGATTTTCTTCTCCTCAGTAGGGCTGATGGGATCTCAAGATGAAGTTCATTTGCTCGGTCTGTGGTGGTGCTGCCCTGGGGATCACCACGCCTGAGCCTTGGTGCGCATCGGTTCATCATGATTGGTCTCGCTGGAATTAAAGTGAGATAAAGAGCTCTATTCCAGCGCTCCTTGCTGTGTGAATTGGGTCTCTCAGTGCATCTGTAATGTTAGCTTGGAGTTTGTTTGAGGTTTTAGGTTGGTTTTAATAATCCTGAAAAGCTTCTGAAGTATTAATGCGTCATTAATATGAAAGACTGTGTTTTCTTTTGAAGGGCTAAGGTAAATAGGCATTGGGTTATATTTTTTTTTCTAAGTTCTTATGAGCTGCATATTTAGAAGTGTTCTAATTATGTGGGGCATTGAAAGCTGGGGGAAAGAGCAATGAAATAAGGTGTTTGTGCTTCTTGAATCCCAGCAGTGCTGATAGAAGCTGTGAGGGGTTCATACTAGGAATGGATGAGGAGTCCTGGCCCACCACCCTTCCTGGGTTTGAGCAGGACATTACTTTGGGCCTAGTTCTGGCCCTAGTTCCTGCTGGAGAGAACTTTACTCTCAAATTAGTTTCACCAATTTCAGTTAATTCATTCAAAGCTACAATGATCCCTTCTGCTGCTGCTGTCCTCTCTCCGAGGGAGATGTGACAGGCTTCTTCAAATTCAGGTAAAGGAAGTGGCTGCGCAATTTCCATTCACTTTGAAATGAGCTCTGAAAAATCTCAGTGTGCGTTATCTCCATTTTGTGTCACCCTTGGGCACCGCTGACTTTAGCCAGGTGTTGGGTGATGCCAGAGGGACACGCTCACAGCTCAGTGCTGTTCCCTGGCGTTCAGCAGGCTTTCAGCGACTCACGTCAGCGATGAAAAAGGAAAATCAGCCTTTAAAGTACAGAGCGTGTGAACAGCAGGATGACTAGGTCCCATCCAGCCCCTGAATGAATTCCTGGATTTATATAAGGGTTGAATTTATGGCATCTCTTTACCTGGGGGCTCAAAGCTGTCCACATTATTCTTTTGGAGCAGGATGCTGCAACTCTGTTATTCCACGGATTAAATTCATTCCTGTCATAAGAACATACAACTCCCTGAGTTCCAGTGCAGTGACACTGGTTTACAGCTGCTGCGGATTCATGCCTGTGATTTCATCCAGGACTCCAACACCACAGGGCAGTGAGACAGAGCTGAGTCAGACTGTAAGGCCTTAAAGAGCAGGGCTGCAGAGGTGAGAGGATGTGGATGAATGCATTAACTTGGGATTCGTATTGCAGAATCCGCGGGGCTGTGGATGCCAACACGTTATATGCACAGCAGATAGTGTGCTCAGTTTGAGAGAAGGTGATGAGTGGACCTGCACTTTGCATTTCCAAGGCATGGAAAGTACCCCTGGGTTTGTAAGGAGCATGTGTGGTTGTGTACATCCTCACGTGCACCCCTGTGGGTGCTTCATGTTTTGTGTCCTGTGGCAAAATCTCTGTGATGCTTAGGCCCAGCGAAGCAGACATTCTGGACAGGTTCAGGTAAATGAGCACTGGTGGTTTTGGCTCCTTGTGTGATGTGATGTCGACTGGTTGCGTTGATGGAGCAATTCTTGGCATTGTCTGGCTTATTGTAGCTCATCACTCCTGCTACAGTTTCTAGTGTGCTGCAGAATGGCATCAGGAGGGGTAAATTGCAGAACTCTGCAGGAGGAGCAGGAGCTTTGCCAGCTCTGCAGCAGGATGCTGGGGACTTGGGGTATCGGACAGATGTCGGGGACAGTTTGGGATTGCTGCGTGAGGGTGGAAGCTGGATGTTTCTGCTGAAAAGTTTAGCGGTGGTGCGATTGCTCGTTTTGGAGTTCTTTCTGATACTATCAGATACCAGGTATCTGATTCCTCAGTGAGATGTGTGGTCTCATTAGCTGAAGAGCTGCTGAACCTCCTTTAGGAGCCCAGATTCCGTGGTGTTGATTTTTCATTAAGATTATCCCCAGCAACAGGATGGAAAGCTCTTTTGTAGCTAAAATAAGGGTGTGAGAGAGCCTGCAGCTCCGCACGGAGCAGGGATTTATGGAGGAACATTCTTTAGCTGGTCATCTGGCTACTATGCGGTAGCAGTCAAGATCTCTCTGGGAAATATGAAAGCTCATATTGGAGAGGCACCTTGGATGATAGGAGGCAAAGAAAGGTAGAGAAGTCATGTTTTAAAGTAATTTAAAATTATTAACTTGGTTTAGACTAGACACAGTGTCTGGTTATGGTGGTTTAAGAGCTGATGCTCTTACTTGGGTGCCCTTAACTGTCTTTGTATAAACTTTTAAACAGAGGGAAGTAGGTCAGAGCTGGGGGAGATTCAATGTGAGTCTGGAACACCCTTCAGCCTCTGTCTGTGGGTGTCTATAGATATGCCACCCATCTAAGTCTGTGGAGATGTAGGTGGGAGTTGAGTGCCCATGTAGAGGTGCCCTGTGCCTCTTGAGATGCTGTGGGGTTTCTGAGACACCTGCCTGGGGCTGGTCCATCTGCCACAGGGCCTTTGGGGTACCCGTGTCCCTCTGCAGGGGTAGCTGGGCTCCAGGCAGGCTGTCCCAGGGTGTCTCGGAGGGCCACCACTCCATGTGGTGGTTGGGACACTGCACCCAGCTCCTGGGCTCTGCAGTTGGAAGAGCCCCCGGATCAACTCAGCTTACCCTGAAGTGGACACCAAAGGTGGGAAGCAGTTGCTGTGACATCTAATGCCATTGCAGAGAGTGGGTGAGAATTGTGCGTCATCGCAGGTGTGACACAGGCCTTACAGGAGACCTCTGCCCTCTCTGAGTGCCGTTCGGAAGTCAGATGGGATAAGACACGGAATGTACGATGGCCCTGGGCCCCTGCCCTTGGACAATTGAATCACCCTTCAGGCCCCACTGGCTGGATTCATCGGTTCTCCATGGAGAGTAACAGGATTTTAGAGACTGAACCTGTGCAGACACCTCCACGGAGACGTGGCCAGTGGGTTGTGCCCCAGTAAATCACCAGCTCCTGCTCCTGGGACTGTCCTTTCTGCTGAGAATTACACTTGGCCGTGCCCCAATAGGTGCATCTGGTAGAAGCCAAAGTCTTCAGGACAGGCTTTAGCAAGAGAGAGCCCGCTGCTGACAGAGCTGGTGGTGGCTGCCCTGGGCAGGGCTCCAGGGTTTTGTGCATCATGTGAGGTTCCACTCGGGATCTTTTTCGTATATAATGAGCTGTACCTGAACATGTCTGCTGCGTGATGGCATTGAGGGGACTGTACAACGTCTGCAAGGGACACCAAAGTTTTCCTCTTTCCACTGTGTGTGTGTGGGTAGTAAGGTGGAATAAGACCATCATAGAATAATTACCGTAATATTTTTAACACTGGAAGTCTCACTGGTAGCTGAGCATATTTAAATTAGGAGATGCCGTTTCTCATGATCCAGTGAAAGGCAGGATTGTTAACTGCCCGAACCCACAACTTTACAGGTAATTGCAGCTGTGTAGGAGCCCTGCTCTTGTTTGATTAAGTTGCTTTACCCAATAATTGAAGGCTTATTATAGTATAATTGTAATTGTGATATACTGTGTTATTTCTGTACGATAGAGAAGTAAAGGGTAAAGGGTGTCCAGTGGAACAAAGTACCTCCTGCATGCAAATAAATTACCCGCTTGCTGTTCTAAACAAGAAGCATTGTCTTCTGCCAGGCTTGCAACAAAGAAATCATTATCTGTCTGGCCTGCGCGTTGAAGAACAATAATCTGTATTTCAAAAATTAAAACCATAATTAAGCTATTATTATGAGTCCACGGCACAAGAATGAAGAAAATGGTAGTGCTAGGCCCCTCTGAGGCTCAGATCCCTAATTAGCAATGCCTGAATGAGTGGTTCAGATTTTTCCCACATAAGGATGGCTTCGCCTGGCTCTGTTGGTCACAGAGACGTCACCCCATGGGCTGAGCCATGGTAAGGTTTCACCCGTGGCCCACCTGCAGGCAGGACATTGCCAGGAGGGACACAATCTCGTTGGGATGGACTTCAAATACCCCGGGAGGTGACTTGGCTCTGCTGGCTGCTGGAAACCAGAAAACTGTACAGGAGCCCCCTGGTGAGCTCCTAAAAATAGGCTGAAATCACTTCTCGTGCCCTTCTGCAGGGTTACGTTTCCCTTTCCTTTGGGAGGCTGGGAGTCTGGGTCATTGTGTCTAAAGAGAATCACGGAAAATAGAGGAAAAAAAGGCAAAGGTGATCTTTCAAGGTTTCTACCACAAAGCAGGCCCTCTAATTCCAACTGAGAGTATGTGGGGGGTGTATGTATGTATTTGTCTGTATCTTTATTATCATCAGATGTTAAGGCCAAGATCTTCATAAACCTTGTGTTTCACGTGTGTTATTAATGTCATTGAATTTAAGAAGAAGACATTGCTCAGAATATCTGGACACTGTGACAAACAGTAAAAGTTTGGTAAGACGTCCCTTGGTAGGTCTTTGGTATCGCCTGAGCCTCTCTAGACAATGAATGAGTGAGAAGGAAGGGAGGTAGGAACGCAAGCACTGCGTATCCTGGGGAGGGGTGAGATTCTGAACTGGCTGCAGCTGGGATGGAAGGGATATTTCAGTTTTACCTGCCTAGAATTCCCAGCGTGTTTGCCACGCGCTGCTTTTCCATTTTTACTCCCTGCCTTCGGTGATTGTTATTGTTTATTGTATCCAGAAAGGGGGAAATTTATACAGATAAAGGATTCCATGGCTCCGTTTCCCTCAGCTGCCCTCGAGCTGATTCCCGTTGTCGCTGTATCCCTCTCACCCGCGGCAGTGCTGCTGTCTGTCTGTCAGTCTGTCTGTCAGTCTGTCTGTCATCTGCTTCATGGGTATGGTGAGGGCTGGGAATGCTTCTCCTGAGCTTTGACCCTTCTCAGGGCTTTTCATAGGATCACGGAATGGTTCGGGTTGGAAGGGACCTTAAAGACCATCCAGTCCCACCCCCTGCCCCGGACAGGGACACCTCCCACCAGAGCAGGTTGCCCAAAGCCCCGTCCAGCCTGATCTATTTTGCCTTATGCCTGAACTATTTGTAGTCAGAGCAGTTCTTCTCTGAACTGCGGCACCTTCAGGGGACACTGCCCTTCAGGTGAGACTCCTGGGGTGCAGAGCAGAGCAGAAGAAACGCTTCGTGCCTATTGCAGGCTGTTTTCCCGTGTGCGTGTCCCAGTGGGATGTTGGCTTTACTTGTGGGATCACGGCACTGCTTGCATTCAGCTGTCAATTCCCACTGCCGCCTGAGGGGCCCTTTCTTATCAGCCTGTGGATCTGTATATTCCTGCCCTCGTGCAGTGCTCTGCATCCTCCCTTTGGAGTTTCATCTTTTAAATTTCATCACGGATGCCCACGGGAACCTTCTCAGCCTTTGGCTGCAGCTTCGGGGAGACTCGCTCTTGTGCTTCCCCAAGCAAAGAGACCACCTGAGAGCAGTGTTTGTGCCCACAGCTCTCTACAAAATGATAAGCCACTGTCATTGCTTACACAAAAAATGATACGCAAAGACACCTTGACTACTGGCACTGCATTAAAAAATCAGGTTAAAGGCTGTTTAAGAACATACGCAGCGGTGTCAGCACACCCTCTAAATAAGCCACTTTATCTAAATGCCTTACATTGACTGTTGCCTTATAGCAAGCCAAGAGTGTCCACTTTTCAAATGAATATTGAAATTCCTTATGATACTGTCCCCTATTTTTCAAACTGTGGCAGTTATTGCTCTCCTGCGGTGGGGGGACAGCTGAAGGATGATGAGGATGAGGATGCTTCTGCAGCTCCCACTCCTAGTAATGAATAAAGCCATGCTTGGTGCTACTGGGGTGGTTTATTATGAAGTAACATTTCAGTAAAAGATGGTTACAAAACACACTAAGTATGATTTATAGGCCTGAAATTATGACTATCCAGCATTCCTGACCGATGACTTATTTATTCTTGTAGTCAGAAGACAAAGCTTTCTATATTGAAAAATAGTTGATACCTCTTTAATTACAGCTTGGGTACAATGTAGACATTGTGCTTTTTAGCCACCCACTGACAGTCACTAGAGTGCAGCGAACCTGCATTTCCTGAGGTATGAAATTGCTCCTAGGATTCTGCAGGACCCATGAGAAAATTGCAAAGAATTTTTACTTATCCCTGAGCAAGTGTGTCTCGACTGAATAAAACTCCTAAGTCTTTCTAAAAGCTTCATTCTTAAGATCTCATGTTGAGATGGCCCCCTAATGGTGCACCAGGATCTCAGCTGAAGGTGCCCAGCTGGCTTTCAAATACTCACTTTTAATTACTAGTCTTTTCTTTCCCCTGGGATTAATTTTGAAAATGTAAGTCTCAGGGTGCGTGAGCTCCAGGAATTGTCTTGTGTTGACATTTCTCCCTTGTATAAAAAAAGCAAAGCAAAGCAAAACAAGGCAAACCAAGAAGTTGATCTCTCAAGCAAGATTTCCACCGCCATGAGAACGCTTGGGTCTCTGTTCTCCTGCTCTCCCAGCAGCAAGCGCAGTGTGTCTAGAATTCAGAAATGCATTAGGCACAGCCAATGTAAGGTTGTAGGAAACGGGATATGAGAAGAAACCCCAGATGAGAGATGCTAATGATGCTAGTGACATCGTTTGATGCGCTACTGGAGCTCAGATAATACCAGTAAAGTAAAAGGACTCATAAAGGGTGGAATATGTACTTCTGCTTCAGATGGTCTGGAGAGCTGTCCCCAAAAGGTACTCCAAAGAGGATTTGTCAGGACAGAGAACCATGAGTGGCTCAGCACTCACTATTCATTAGCAATAATGTAAACAGCTTAATTATCCCTCAGGAAGACTGTTCATTTATTACAAATCCCATTGGGGAGTGAGCTGAGCATCTGTGCTGAGGAGCATGCCACAGAAATAACACAATATATTGCAAACATTTAGGAATGGACCAAACCTGAATCTGGAAAAAATGGAAGCTTGTCACACTCTGGGAATAGTCAAAGCCACTCTGTAATGGGGGGGAGACACTGGAAGAACAGGAAAATCTCCAGTGCTGGTAGTGAACAGCATGACAGCGAGTCGTGGAGGCATCGTCACCAGAAGTGATGCCACCGCTTCAGCCACCAATCCAGAGATCTCCTGGTTAAAGAGAGAGTGAGAGACAGCTCCTTGCCCAGCTCTTCGCTCTCTGCCTTGCAAAATCGTGTGTTCTTCCAACAGTGGGGAGAAGTGGGTGGGAAAAGGATGACCTTGGGTTTATTTATTATTTTGAACATTACTTTTCCAGTAAGTAGCAGGGGTACATTGGTGTCTGGCAGTGTCATGTGGGGATAATTTACCCATTTTTAGTCCCCTCTTGCTCTCTGAAACTGTAACTCCTGTTTGCAGAGCACAGGATTCTTAGAGTAGCCGTATGACAGATTTTGTTGTCATTTACTCACTGGAGATTTCTTTTATGAACAAAGCATCCCCATGAAAAATAACTTCCTTTATCATGTTGAATTATGCTTCTGCTGTAAGATGTTTTTCAAAGTTTCTACCATTGTTCAGCTTTGACAGCAGAATAAAACAATATGTCATTTCTCATACAAAAGGAACATACCCTTGAACAGGTTGTGTTGATTTGCCTAAGAATTTTTAAGCACATTTCCCTTTCTCATAGAAGCCTATTTCAGGGACTGATGTGTATTTATACAGAGCATTGATAGTATAGTGGGGATCAAATCAGTTTTGAAACTGGGTGTCTTATGCAATGGCATAAAGTAGAAAGGAGAACTGCCCTCTGATTTTCAGTCACACAAAAAACAACCCCAAAATCACAAAAGCGGGTCCTTAATCTTGTGCTGTGGGAAAATCCCTGTCCCGGTAGTGCCAGGCACTGGCTGCTGCCCCAGCTCCCGGGATGATGGCTGTGCCAGCATCTGTAGGACTTCATTGACCTGTTCGGCCATAGGTGCAAACACTGGAGCAGACTATGGACGAGTAGAGGTTATTTCATAATTATTTCATATTATTAAATAATAGTGACGGTGTGTTTGTCAGCTTCCTGCTTACCTTCAGCCAGCCAGCTCTCTAGTCTCACCTCTGCATTCATTTATTTCATCTCTGTGAAACAAATGAAGCACATGAAGAACTAAATAAACTGAAACCTATTGCTTTCATTCTGGGGACATTTATCCTAGTGCTTTATTCCCTTTATAGATGAAGAAGTGGTTGCTGTTGCTGGTTTAGTTTTGTTCATATCATCCTTTTAAAGGCAGTGGAGCAACTGACAACGCTTTTCCCTCCTGTCCCTGTTATATTCCATCCTGGTTTTGTGGTACCTGCGGAATTTCTCCTGCCTCCACAGCACTGATGGCAGAAAAAGCTGTGCTGGCAGTTTTATCCAGGAGAGGCTGCTCACCCATCCCTCTTCCCCAGGCGGAGGTCCCTGAGTGCCCACGAGGTGGTGAAACAGCTCGGCTTCCCTTTGCTTCACAGCCTTCGTGAGAAGAAACAGCTGAAGTCAGATAAGCCTAGGAAAGGTGGGCAGAGAAGGGAGAAGAGGAGACGCAGAAGTCAAATCCACTCCCTTTGCCATGCCGGGGGGGCTCCCAGGTTCAGCGGTTGTGTCACCCTGTGCAGAATATTTTTGTTCAAATTCTTGTAACTTCACGTGAACCCAGTGCTGTCTCTGCAAACAGCGACACGTAGCAATTAAGTGCCAAATCGTGGTACATTCCTGCTGCATCTCAAAGTTAAGCTTTCAATAAGTTTCAGAGACTAAAGCTGCAGAAACAAAAAAAAAAAGAAAAAAAAAAAGACATTGAGTCATGGGGGCTATGGAGGAATATTTGTGAATTAATAACAGTATTCATGTGCTGCTCTCCCCTCAGCATGTCAGCCACCAGTATCCAGAGGGTATGACACAAGACTTTCATGGTGGGGGGTGGCTGGTGGTGGTCCCGTTCTGCTTGAGGGGTCCTTCTGCTGCTGCTTTGCTATGGGGTACAGCAAAACCCTGACATTATTTAGGGCATTGGTCCGGTGGCTCAGAATAAAGCTGCTGGGACTATTTCAATGAAGCAGTTTATGACACCTGAACTCTGGATTCCTTTCTTCAGGTCTCCCCCAACATGGGGCAGGCAAGAGGACCAGCCACAGCTTGGTCAGACACATCTAAAGCCTGGGCCGTAGCAGTTGCTTTTTTTGGTATTTTTCTGCCTCTCTGTTACTGATTACAATTCTCTGAGCAGCTTAATTGTCAGAAATAGCACCTCATTTGTGTTTATCTGCTGACCAGAACTGCTGTTTAGTGTTTTATACCAGACTTGTTCTTTAGTAATTAATAAAGAACCTGGTCTGGTGGGAGGTGTCCCTGCCCAGGGCAGGGGTGGGACTGGCTGGTCTTTAAGGTCTCTTCCAACCCAAACCCTTCTGTGATTCTATGAATTAACTAACACACTGTGAATTTGGCTGACAATTAACACCCATTCAGTTTAGCTGCTGTTTTAAGAGAAGTTGTTCATAATCCTACTCTGTCCATAATCCTCTGGAAATCACTTGAAATCGACTCTTGAGGTTTGGAGGTGTTTTGTAACTAGGAAGGAATTGTCAGGAAAGAAGTTTCACCCAGATTTAGTCACGGCTTCTTGTGGCACTTAATTGGATCTTCTCCAGTAAGGTCAGATGAGTCCCCGTTAGCTCGCACTCAATTAGCATATGAGGTCATCGACTCACCATTTTACGTATTTATCACTAGGTGGGCAAACAGTGTCATTGCAATGTGTATATTTGACTTACAAAGGTCCATATTCTTCAGTTTGGTGGGAGTCCCCAGGGCAGCAGTTCGCTCCATCCCGGCAGCCTGCGCTCAGTGCCAGGAGGGGATTTGAGTTGCCCGGAGGAGCTGGGTGTGCTTTTCAGTGCCTCGCCATGGCTACAGGCAATGTTATCAAATATTATCCTGTGGGGCAGGGAGCACCCTGACGGCAGCTCCCTTCCTCATCTCCAGGAAAAGTTGTGTCATGGTTTTTTCAGGTACTATTGCTGTGAATTATTGCTGCCACCAGCCAAATTCCTTTAGATTTTTATCCCCTGCTGAAAGGTGATCGTGTTCCCAGCCCTGCTCCTGGTAGGACAAACCATCTCCCTTGTTGCTGCCACATGAGTGAGCGGGGAGAGGCACACTGGCCTTTGGAATAAAGCTTTACGTGGCAGTGCATAACACATCTCACATTTGTATCCTAAATTCTCTTATTTTCCTTTCACCCTCTTTTTCCCTTCAGTCTGTAGCTCTTGAGCTACTCCTGGATACTGCTTTCCCAGCCTTCTGTCTGTCTGTGCCAGACAAATGGCGTTCCTTTGACTCCTCCAAGTGTTGTCGCAGAGAATAACTGAGATCAGGGACATTCTGGGTTTAGCTCCTTGGTTTTGGCTTTTTCCTCTTTTCAGTTCCCCTCTGTACAGTCTCGTTCATTCTTACGTTTTTTGCTTGTGCTTTTATCAGGAGCCATTCTTCCATCTGAACCCCCCGTGCCCTTTCACTCCTGTACTGAATTAAGGCAGGGAAAAGACACCATCCCATTGCTTGGCTTTAAGAGTTGCAGGCGGAGCTCCCCTGGGTTCAGTGACCCGTGTGGTCCAGCTGGGGTCTGGTTTGCTGAATCCAACTAGGGCCACTTCATCTGGCCAACAGCCAGTCCATGGGGGAAAGTGAAATGAGAGGTGAATCTTCCTGAGGAGCCAAACATCCCTGTCTGCCCACTGCCCCCCCAGCAGAAGGGTGACAGCCCAGAGTGCCATTCTCTGTGGTGGTGCCAACTCCAGAACTACCATCTTTCGGTGCCTCTGAGCTCCTTTTGTCTCTGCCTCTCCTCAGCATCAGCACGGGTCCTGCACCCTCTGCTTGGAATCACAGAATCATAGAACTGCCTGGGTGGGAAGGGACCCTTCAGATCATCGAGTCCAACCATCACCCCAACACTGACAAACCCACCACTGACCCATGTCCCTCAGCACCACGTCTGCCCGGCTTTTAAATCCCTCTGGGAGTGGGGACTCCATCACTGCCCTGGGCAGCCTCTGCCAAGGCTTAATAACCCTTTCAGTGTCAAAATTGTTCCTAATATCCATCCTGAACCTCCTCCTGCACAGCTTGAGTCCATTTCCTTTTGTCTACTACTAGGGAGAAAAGCCTTCTCCAAGACCAGATCTCCTCAGCTGCTGCTGTGAAGAAGGTGGGAAGATGTTGGAAGAAGATGGTAGCTGCTGCCAGGACCGGCAGTGGGAGACTGGGACCAGCTCGCTCTGGAGGAGGGTGTAGACAAGCGACAGGATGGAGCTGGGAGCCCACAGGAAGCCCCTGCTCCGGTGTCCTGCTGTTTGGTGCCTCTCACAGGCCCCCACCTTTCCCTCTCACCCCTTCAGACTTCAGTGCGTGTGATGAGTGTGATAGGTGTGGGATGCTCAGCTCTGTACAATTCAGCCTTTAGCACTTAAGTCTTCTTGCCAGCAAAAATACAGAATATGCATATAAAAGGGGCTGGTTCCAGCAAGTTCTGACTGATTCTCATGGAAGTTGGAGGCAAGCTGCAGGAGTCTTAAACCCCCGTGTTGTTTTACTGCTGCATCTATACACCTACCATGGAGACAAAGTTCTTACAAGGCAAAACGTAGGAAACGATCCTGCATCGCTGCCTGGATGATTAGGATATTCCTCCAGAAGTCACTGAAGCCCATCGCTCTGGCTTCCTCAGAGCCCCAGAGACCAGCTTCAGTGGCGGGCAGAGGCTTTTCCAAGGTCAAACTCACTGTGAGGAACAGAAATCATGAATAGTGACTGGGACTGGATGGGGCTTTGACCAACGTGGTCCAGTGGGAGGTGTCCCTTCCAATGGCAGGGGGATTGGAACCCCATGATCTTTAAGGTCCCTTCCAACCCAAACCCTTCTATGGTTCTATGAAGCCTGGTCGGCCACGTTTCCTGGTCCAGGCACCACACTGGGCAGAACTACAAGAAGAATTTAAGCAACATTGGACAGAAGTTTATAATTTCTGTCCTTCAATGGATTTGTCATCGTGGATATTCTTTCACTGGATGCACATTGTGGATGCGAGTTGTGTCCTCTGTCTGTGGAGCTATGAGGTGGGTCCCTCCCCCAGGAGAAAAGGCGATACCATCGCTGTGAAAAACACATACTTACATGGGCTACTTTTCTGGCTTTTATTAACTCAACATTGTCTCCTACAAATACGATTTGTCATTCACCAGAAGATTTGAAATGTAGACTTAAGTTACAC
This sequence comes from Calidris pygmaea, assembly GCA_003697955.1. Lineage (NCBI taxonomy): Eukaryota > Metazoa > Chordata > Aves > Charadriiformes > Scolopacidae > Calidris > Calidris pygmaea. The sequence goes on along the minus strand of QJSC01004954.1, from coordinate 731,022 downwards.
ATAGGTATAAAAAGCATGAAACAGCACACAGGGTACCACCGTTCCCACCGGACAACACTGCGGTGTCCCACAGAGGAGAGCCCCAGTGGAGCTCGGCTCCGTCACCTTCAGCCTCGGGGCTTCCCTCTGCCACGCTGCGAGTGCTTCTGCTCCGTTTCCCTGGGCTGGTGAAGCCCCGACGGCTTCCCCTGGTGTTCCTCACCCGCAGCTGGGGAACCGCAGGGCACTCCCGTCCTGCTCCACCAGAGGTTGGACACCCCGGGGTTCCTACTGGCTCTTCAGAAACGTTTTCCTCCTTCTCGTAATATTTATGTACAATATATGAAGGGATAGGATTTGCCCCTTTGATTTAGACATATCTCTTGCCTCATACTTAAACAATAACTTGAAAAATATTTTACAAAGAAAAAGAACATCGTTCATCTGAATGTCATTCATTATTATATTGCTATATTTTATACCCTATTATTAATATATACAAAATTTCTTAATTGCCTTTTACAGATGCATGGAAGCATATAATATAACAGTTTTAAAGTATCCCATTTTTAGATTATTTTTTTTTTCCCTTGGCTCATGTCAATCTCTTTAATAAACTATGGTTGCTCGGAGAATATAGGAAGTATTTGGAATGTTGTTTAAAGTTTGATAATAACTGGTAGCATTGTCCGTGTGGGGCCTGGGCAGTCGGAGCTCCTGCCGGGGCGGTCGGGTGGAGATAGCAGCATCATAAGACTTCAGCAATCCCGGGGGGCTCTTAGTGTGCAGCCCCCCCGGGTGCCAGGCTCTCGCCTTTATTGGGGGCTTTTCTCTTCTTCGGCTGCGTTTTGTTGTTGTTTTCCCTCTGTTCCCGGTTTTGCCTTCGGGCCGCTCGCCCTTTGCTTTCCTGCCTCGTCTCCTTGCTTTCCTCTTTGTTGGATTTTTTTCTTTTCTCCTCCCTATTTTTTTTCCCTGAAATAGAACAGAAATGAGGGCAGGTGAGAAGATCTGCTCAGGCTGCTGCAGTTCCCGACTCCCTCGCTTTGCCCCCGCCGGGATTGGCACCTCCCGTTGAAGCTGGACACCAGTGCTGGCGTTTGGAAGTCTCCAACTCCATCAGACTACTAAATTGGGCGTCTGGGCTAGCACCTCCCGCCGGCCCGAGTCTGAGCAGGGAGCCGGGAGCTCCCCGGGGAGTCCCGGTGCTTTCGGGCTGGTACCAACATCTCACACACCCACAGCCCGGGGCACAGCTCCACGGGCTCCACCACCACGCAACTGCTCTGGGGCCGCCTGTGGCTAGCAGGTAGCATTAACTGGTCTAAATTTCTCTTGGGCTGGGAACTGGCCGCTGTGTTACTGCCCTTCGCTGCCAATGCTCAGCCTCTACGTCCTTTACACATCCCTCTGCCCTCCCTTCACCCACACCATGCCCGCGTCCCGGAGAATTCTTGGGTTTCCAACCTGAATCCCGTGACCAAGTGCCAGCTCCAGCACAGGGATGTCACCCACCTCAGACCAAAAAGTGCTGTTCCAAGTTTCAAGCCTTAGACCTTTGTAACAAAATCGGGTATTCAAGCATTTTATTGCTTGAAATCCTTATAAAGGTGAGATGTTGAGGACTTTCTTACTGCTACAGACCTCTCCGGTAGAACTTCCCATCCCCGCAGGAGCATGACGACTTTGTGTGTCGGCTGTGGAGGGGGAATTGTGTCGGGCATTTATGCTTGGGCCTAAGGAAGAACTTCTTTGGTGTGAGGGTGGTGAGAGCCTGGCCCAGGTTGCCCAGAGAAGCTGTGGCTGCCCCATCGCTGGAGGGGTTCAAGGCCAGGTTGGAGGGGGCTTGGAGCAACCTGGTCTGGTGGGAGGTGTCCTTGTCTCGGGCAAGTGGATGGGCTTTAAGGTCCCTTCCAACCCAAACCATTCTGTGATTCCATGATTCTTTTCCTTCTATCTGCTTTCCCAGCCAGCGCAGGGGTGACACAGGATGGGATGTGTGTGTACACACAAGCCCAAAGGAGATGAGATGTTCTCTGTGTGTGACTGTGGGCACTGGGGTGCAGCGGGACCCCCATCCCTGCCTGTGTCTCCCTCCCCACGCATATCCCCACTCGTATCCCTGCTCTCTTCTTCCCAGACATTCCTTCCAGAATATCCTTCCTTCTTCCTACCCTTGCCCGAGCCCACTTCACACCAGCACCTTGGGCTGGGACACCAGGAGCTGTGGAGGGTCATTGGGAATTGGGGCATTTGTCTGTATCTGTGAAACGAAAAGTGCAAAAATATCACAGGCCGTTACATTTTCAGGTTCATCTCTGAGCTGCTCGAAGAAGCAGAGGAAAGGGCAAGGACAGAGGAAAGGGCAAGGACAGCATTAAAACTGAAGGTCACCAAAGAAGCAAACAGTGCCATAATATCTTTAAGGTCGCTTCCCAGCCCAGCTCTGGAATTCTATGATTCTAAGACAATATTCCCCCCAAATTTCCGTTTCCCTTGTGAAGAATGTTGGTTTGGTTGGAAAGCCCTTCGGTGTTTGAAGATGTGAGGGTTTCTGCAGGCAGATATAGATAGATAGATAGATAGATAGATAGATAGATAGATAGATAGATAGATGGATGGATGGATGGAAACCCTCTCCCGCCTTTCGCCCGGGTCTCCCTCCCCTGGGCCGCCAGGGGGCGCCGCGGTGCCGCGCCAGGGCCCTGCGGGAGCGGGGCGGGGGCTCCCGTTAAACCTTTCCAAATTACCAAAAAAAACCCAACACTAAAAAAAAAAAAAAAAGGGAAAAAAAAAAAAAGAAAGCAGAGGCTCAGTGTTTTTTTTAGCCAGGAGATATTGAATCTTTTTCCACGAGAATGTTTCTCCCGTGAAGATGTGAATTCACGAGAGTCTTAACGGTTCTGGGAGGTCATTATTTGGCATTAAAATAGCTTTTCTTCCAGAACCGACACCTCGTGCAGCCAGGGCTACTGGAAGAGTTCATCTGTAGGCACTGTGCAGTGAATTTTCTTGTGGGCAGGGGATACTTTACGACTTCTAATAGTAGCAACTTTGTATATTGAAGGAAATCTACAGACATGCTATGATTTTGCAGCAGTTCCCATTAAATGCAGGCATGAAATTAATTCAGACAACAATATAATTACATGTCCAATCAACTTAGGGGTGCTGAGTTCTTGTTAATCTAATTTATAGCCCCCAGGGTCAAAGAAGTCCCTGCATCTGTATTTCTGCAATCCATGCCTGAAAACATCTGTAAGTGAGCAAGCTGGGGTATTTCAGAGAAGTCTCTGCATTATCGCATCAGCTGTGGTTTTTCCACTGTTCCTGTAGCCATATTTTATAGAGTGAAGGCAGGAAGGGTTGGTCACGGCTCGGGAGAACATGGTACTTAAGAACACCATGCGAGAGAGTTTTACTTACTGAAAAAATCACGGCTGGCATGGATTAACTACCACAGGTTCCAGATTTCACCTACTTTAGTCCTTGTCACTTGGTCCCACCCTATTATATTCAGCTGTAATTACTGCAGGGAACTCAGAGCAGTGTATTTGTTCTCATCTGCCTTCTGAGGGCACTGAAACCCCGAACCACCACAGGAAGGCACAAAATCTGATTGTGCAAACTGCTTCATTTTGAGGGGGGGTGTGACAGGGTAGGTCTCATGGAAACCCCTGGGGGACGAGAATCTGGCGTCAGGCACTTAGGATGATTGTATTTCTTTTGGAGAGACCACTCCCATGGATACATTTCCCCTGGGAGAGCAGGAGGAGCAAGAGGAGTCCCTGCACTGTGCCCCTTGGGGTTGGAAGGACCGACACAATAGGGCTTCTTCTCTAGAAGGGCCATAGAATCACAGAATGGTTTGGGTGGGAAGGGACCTTAAAGGTCATCGAGTTCCAGCCCCTGTGCCCTGGGCAGGGACACCTCCCACCAGACCAGGTCACTCCAAGCCCCCTCCAACCTGGCCTTGAACCCCTCCAGGGATGGGGCAGCCACAGCTTCTCTGGGCAACCTGGGCCAGGCTCTCACCACCCTCACACCAAACAAGTTCTTCCCCAGATCTCAGCTCCATCTCCCCTCTTTCAGTGTCAAACCCTTTCCCCTCCTCCTATGTTTCCCCTCCTTGATCCAGAGTCCCTCCCCATCTCTCCTGGAGCCCCTTGAGGGACTGGAAGGGGCTCTGTGGTCTCCCTGCAGCCTTCTGTTCTCCAGGTTGAACCGCCCCCAACTCTCTCAGCCTTGCTTCTGGCTCTTCTACTGTGCTTGTCACCACGGACCACAAAATCCTCCCCACTACACTGTAATAAGCTGAAGAGCTATAATAAAAGCCCACAAGCCACACTGTGACGTGCCGCAGTGTTCTTTCACACCCCTGGCAGCCTCGGCTGACCCCTCGGTGCTTCCCCGGCTGCTGGAGCAATGTCAGCTCTGGTGCTCCGGTCCCAGTGCCCCAAGACCTCCTCCCCTCTACCCCACCTGGTATGGGGACAACACTTGGGGGCTAAGTGCCACCACTCTCTGTCACCCTCCTTCCCACACCCTTCTCAGAAACTTTTTTCAGTGTTCTTAGACTGAAAATCCATTCCCTTTTCCTCATGACACCACCTGGACAACAACAGCATGATGTGCTGAGCGAAGATACCAGTAAGAGGAGAGTGTTCCAGGCTCTAAACCCCCTTACCACAGCTCAGTCTGGAATACAGTTGTGTCATATTATACAAATGAGTCGATCACTCTCATTTTCAAGAAAAGTGACACAGCTTTTTCTGGAACACGGGCTGTAGCATGTACTCATGCTGCTTGCCAAGATAACACGGCTCCCCAGTGATGCAGAGGACATTCTCCTTTCATTCACAGCCCACAAGCGGCTGATTCATCTCCCATGTCTTAGAATCATAGAATCATACAATTGTCTAGGTTGGAAGGGACCTTTCAGATCATCAAGTTCAACCATCAACCCAACTCTGATAAAAACCATCACTAACCCATGTTTCTAAGCACTATGTCAACCCATCTTTTAAATACCTCCAGGAATGGTGCCTCAACCACTGCCCTGGGCAGCCCAATCCAAGGCTTCATAACCTTTTTAATAACCCTTTTCTTTTTGATGCTTAAACAGCATAAATTTCTTAGCAGGGATCATTGCTTTCCTAGATACAGTGGCCATATTTTGTAATCACTAGTTTTTCAGGTGACCAGAGTGGTGAGAATTAACAGCTTCAGAACTGCCCAGGGGCTACTCGGCTCTGGGTAAAAATTTTAAAGTTGCTAAGGTCCAAAGGCATCCAAGGAGCAAGTAATTTGGCCAAGTATAGGTTCTCCTGCTGTTGAGGTTCATGAGGAAACCCTACTTATTTCTCACATACTAGTCCAGGTGGATTCAGGTCTTAAGGTATGTGTCGTATCATAGAGTCATAGAACCATAGAAGGATTTGGGTTGGAAGGGACCTTAAAGACCATCCAGTGCGCCCCCCTGCCCTGGGCAGGGACACCTCCCCCAGAGCATGTTGCTCAAAGGCTGCGTCCAGCCTGGCCTTGAATATACCCACAGCCCAATGTGGTGATCTGAGATAACCCAAGGTACCTCAAATGATATCGGCACTTATGGTTGCCCAACAGCACTGGGGGACTTAGTTGAAAATGGAAACGCTTCTTTAGATGTAGGCTTCAGGCAATGTTGGAGCCTGAGACCTACAGAAGTATAACTGTGAGATTTAGGACCCCTGAGTGCCATTTGCCCCAGAGGACAGGGTCTGGACCACTAGATTGCATTCACTGGAAAAATGTTGTTGTTTCTGTTGTGTGTGCCAGCCTGTCCTTGCCAGAGGAGGACAATGCTGAGGTGGGCAGGTTAGGGGACCGAGGACGTTGTGTGCGAGCAGAGGAATGGGTCAGGGCAGCAGAGCTGCTGTTTGCGTAGAGCGGGCAGAGAGGGAGGAGAGGAGGCTGAGCAGGTTGGCCATGGTGGGACAGGAGAGGCCAGGCTTTGCTGCTGTGGCGGGTAAAGAGCCAGTTGCATCCCAGGAGGTGTATGGGGAGTAGGAAGGGACCGTTTCTTCTGCGGGCTGCCTGGGAAATGTCCCTGCCACACTCCTGAGCTCAGAGCAAGGCCTATGGACGGTCCCTGCCTTCACTGTTTTGTGCTGACTTCTTCACAACAGAAACGGGTTGGATCTGCCTTTCCTGGGCCATAGAAAAGACACTGCCAGTGCCTGAAAATAGGAGAATATCCATCCTCTCGTGAAAGGAGCAGCCAGAGGAGGAGGATGTCTCTAACGAGTTGTGTTTGCTGTTTGTGGAGACACTCACTGCTGTCTCCTCAAGCCAGAGCCTGGGGGGACTTATTTCCTTTGCTCTTGTCTGCTGGGACTAAGGGAATTTGTTAGCAGCCCTGTTTTAATCAGGACTAGTGTTGTGCTAACAACAGCAATTTTATAATTACGGAACAGTTTTCATCTGATAAGAGCCCGCAGCTTATAAACTGCAAAGGCAGCTTCCAAAGGCAGGGAGGCGATGGCTCTTTAGCGGGGCAGGAAACCCCCCGCGTGGCTCGGGACGGGAAGGGACACACACCGGGCTGGCGGTTTCTTCAACAAAGTGGCGTTTTCTTGCCGAGCTTGCTCTGAGATTATTAGCGGTGGCTTCTGAATGGGATTTAATTTTTACAGCTCTCCTGAAAGTGGCAAAAAGGTAGATGAGTGTCCAAACCCACCTTGTAAGCCCCTTTTTATGACTAAGGGAGTCAGAGGCCAATACAAACATTGGCGATAGGAGTGACTGGTACCAGAAGCCCTTACCCTGTTGTTGGAGTGTCGGGATATTGGCAGAAATCTATAGTGGCTTGTTTTCCTTCTAGGCACCAATAACCCAAGCCTCCCGTTAGCCCAGATTGAGGTCATAAATATAGTCCTTTTTAGAGACTTAGTTCAGCTGGTGCAGGCTTTTGAGAAAACCAGAAATAAAAATGTGATGCTGCATTATGTCAGAGCTGCGTGTTTAGTCTGCCTCTCTAGAAATAATCAAGAAAAGTTATACATGATAAGAGACAGATGCTAGTGCCGCGGCAGACATCTGAACTCTTTCTAGTACAATAGTGAAAAGGAGAAAACACCCAAAGGAACTTGTTTCTTTAGGACTCAGATTTGTACTCGGAGTGCTCTGAAGGGAGGGATAAATGAGAAAAATTTTCCTTGGCTTTACTTAAACCAATGGCATTAATGTCACCTGCCAATCCAGGAGATACTCGTGTGACCCCAGTGTTTGGATGCACCTGTATACGCATGTCTTTTTCCCAAAGCGCCCATGGCTTGGAGCTGGGCTGGGCTGCTTCAAGAGCAGTGTGGCTAACAGGGCCACAAAGGGACTCTGTCCCTCTGCTCCGCTCTCATGGGACCCCAACTGGAGTCCTGCGTCCAGCTCTGGTCCCCAGCATCAGGACATGGAGCTGTTGGAGTGGGGCCAGAGGAGGCCCCGGAGATGCTGGGAGGGCTGGAGCCCCTCTGCTGGGAGGGGGGGCTGAGAGAGTTGGGGGGGTTCAACCTGGAGAAGAGAAGGCTGCGGGGAGACCTTCAAGCCCCTTCCAGTCCCTCAAGGGGCTCCAGGAGAGATGGGGAGGGACTCTGGATCAGGGAGGGGAGCCCTAGGAGGAGGGGGAAGGGTTTGACACTGAAAGAGGGGAGATGGAGCTGAGATGTGGGGAAGAACTTCCTTGCTGTGAGGGTGGTGAGAGCCTGGCCCAGGTTGCCCAGAGAAGCTGTGGCTGCCCCATCCCTGGAGGGGTTCAAGGCCAGGTTGGAGGGGGCTTGGAGCGACCTGGTCTGGTGGGAGGTGTCCCTGCCCAGGGAAGGAGGTGGGACTGGGGGGGGTTTAAGGTCCCTTCCAACCCAAACCCTCCTACGGTTCTATGATCTCCTTTCATCTTTGAGTCATGCGACCTCGTTCATATTCCACCTAAGTGGCGTGGTGGTCAGTTTATAAAGTGTACTTTAAGTGGAGCAGACTCCAGCGATGTGCTGTCCCACGGCATCCTCATTCTCCACATTCCACCTCCAACTACTCATAAAGCCAGCCGCTCACTTCAGTGGGCAAAGCTGTGTTACTACAAACAGCTCTGAATGCACAGTTCATCCCCAGAAGGATTTAAAAAGAATAAACTTATCACATTCTTGGAAAAAGAAAGAAAAGAAGACAAGACAGCCTGGATAAAATTTACATGGACAATTTCTATCTGTGATTCATTTTAACTTGAAGACTTACGGGCAATGTTAAAATATTTGCATTCAAGTTTTTTTCATCCATGTCCTCCGTGACCCCTACTTAGAAATATTTATTTTTTTATATATATTTTATAGGTCTGCATTTTCCAAAGGAATGGAAAATACCAGATTATCAAAGTCATCACATTTCCCAGAAACTTGCTGATTTCAATTAAGTCCCAGGGGAAAGGAGGCAGGTTTTGAAGCCAGTTTGCCTTTGTGTTAGGTTCCTGCCGGCTTCTCCATTGGGTTGGCCCCTTTCAAAAAAGAGTGACATGACATTTCACTTCGGCGTCTCTCTGTGTTTCTGAAGGGTTTTTCTCGCCTACTGCTTGGTCCAGGAACTGTTGTATTAGTCAAAAGGAGAAACTACTCACTATTTCTACAGATCCGAGCGCCACCTGCTTTATTGGGCACTTTTTGAAGACATCTGGGACCAGCCCCACAGCCACTAAACCCAACAACATTTGGCAAAGGTCTGGTGTGACAGGCTCAGGAGCACGTCACAGACGGTCCCACTGAAGGGTAGGGACCTCAGGGGCAAGAGACCAGTCAGTGCACGCGTGTTGCAGTAAGAGATTACAAGGAGTGGGATGCTTTGTCCAAAGAATCCAGAGCAAATAGACCCTTGTGCTGACCTCAACCAGGAGCTCTAAGAAGCTACTTTAAAAAAGTACTTTTGAAAGTGTTACTCAAGAAGTCCCTGTGTCCAGGAAGGTAATTGATGTGCTCTGAAAGGGTGAGTTGCTCTCAGTGAGAAAACAGAGGTTCCGTCAGCCTTTAAACTGTGGTAATGATGGATTCACAAGGACTCTTCCATCTCCATATTGCATCTTCCACTCAGTCATATTTAAAATTAAGAGATTAAGCCATCACAGCAACATAAAATCTGCTGTGGCTCGGAATGTGGCCCTTCAGTGACAAACCTCTTTTTTCTTTATAATGTGGCCTACGTGTGACTTCCCCAGGTTCCCAAACTGTGAAACGGAGATAGGAGTTCCTTGATTTTGGTAAGGGCTTTGGGATCTGTGGATAAAAACCACTGCTGCTGCAAATCAGAGCCACTGAAGCGGGCAGAGAGCCCTCCTCACTTCAGTTAATGTTTTGAAGGACCAGACCTCACGCTTCAGTCACTCAGAGAGCCCGGGACCCTTTCTTACAGAGTTTCATTTTTTCATTTCCTTGCTCATGCTCAAAGGTAGCAGGGGCTGGATCACCCACTGGCCTTCCCTCCCACCACCCACGTCCCTACAAGAAATAAAGTCAGTTCCTCTGGCTTTCAACTAAATCCTTCTGGTTTAGCAATGCACATTTCTACTTAGGCAATAAACATCTGTCGGCTGCCATTCATTAATATTAATTATAAATGGCCGCTAGCTCATGGGATCCAAGTCCACCAGCTGAGATTTTTCCAGCCCTGACCTTGTTAGGGTTTGTATAAAAAGTGTTCAGAAGGGTCCTTCGGAGCTCCAAGCCAACCATAAGTGCAATTTGTGGAGAGCAGCGTTTAGATTATGCACTTAGAGCGAGGGCGGTCAGGAGGGGTGATGGGGAGGGGGGGAAAGGGGGGGAACAGAGCCCGAAACAGCCTGCCTTTAAGCTTAGGAGTTGTAGACCTTTCTGCAGGCTAATGGCGGGGGGGGGGGGGGCAGGGGGAGGGGGTGTCCATAGCGAAACCAGCCCCTCCATTAAACCTTACTGTAAATGAAAGGTTGCGTGAATTAAAGGTTGTTCATCTCATGTTTCAGGAATGTAGCTGTGTTTCATGTCTGAAGCCTGGTTTCCTTTTAAATGGAGCCCTTCGGATGACAAATGGGAGGGAGAATTTCAGACAGCGAAGGGGCAGAAGTAAATACATGCTTGAGAACAAAGCGGAGGCATAACTGGAGCTGTAAATCTTTATGCTGGGGCTACTGTTTGCCAGAGATATTGAGGAGGATTAGACTAGAATCGAGAAATTTCACTGCTGCGTCGTTTTGCTTGTAAACCAAAAAGTGATAGAAAAATCCCCACAGTTAATTCTTAAATTCTAGCCTTAATATCACCTGTAGATGTTTCACTCATGGACCGCCGGTTAATTCTTTTGCTACCATTTTGGATTTCAAGGAACTAGAAATAGAAAACGTAGGAAATGCTTTTTCTCAATTTTGCATGGCTGCCGCATCCTTAAATGATAAAGGCAGGGGTATTCTCCCCTTTAATTTCTTGCCACTGCAAAAATGCCTCAACAAAAACTACTGAAAAATAGTATTTTCATCAGTCCTTAAAATTAGCCCATTTCTTTTCAGCCTAAGCATACAAGGAATATGGCCCTCATGGGACAAATCTTCATCTGCTCCTAAAAAAGCCGTAGCTCCATTGGCAGAGAGGTGCAAGCTTATATATGTGGTGAATTTCTGTAACGAGTTCACTGAAATTCTCTGTAAGAAAATCCAGCCCTACTCTCTTCCTATGCCGATGAGTCAACGCTGATGAATGCAGGGAGGAAGGTGAACAGATATCTCAGCAATGAAGATGACTAAAGTGGACAAAATGAAAGGAAAGTTGGTTTCAGTTCCTTGACTCGAGCCCAAATAAAAGTCTGAGCTGGTAAAGACAGTAGGAGGCCCTGTATCCATGTCAATGGATAGGATTTGGATTATGGTTGGACTAGATGATCATAGTTGGACTGGATGATCTGAAAGGTCCCTTCAACCACAGGCAAATCTATGATTCTGTGATTTGTCTCTGTAAATGTACAGTACGCTGTCTCTCTGAGGAAGTCTTACAGAAGGCAGCCAGCAAGAAAAAATTTTGTGGAAATTTTGTAACAATTTTAGAAATGCTTATCAAAGCATTACCTGGTCCTTACTAGGCTGTGAAGCTGGACTACTATAGACTGTCCCTGATGCATGTTTGTCTAACTTCCTTAAAAACCTTCTATGATGGACATTCCGACAACGTCTCTCCTGATCTTTACCATCTTGGATAGTAACAGTGGATGTCACCATCTCTATGAAGATGATCAAGGGACTGGAGCATCTGTCTGATGAGGAAAGGCTGAGGGACCTGGATCTGTTCAGCTGGAGAAGGGCAGACTGAGAGGGGAGCTCATTGATGTTGAGCAATATCTAAAGGGTGGGTGTCAAGACGATGGAGTCAGGCTCTTCCCAGTGGTGCCTGGGAGGGGCAATGGGCACAGACTGGAACATGGAAAGCTCCATCTAAACCCAAGGAGGAACTTCTTTCCTGTGAGGGTGGCAGAGCCCTGAAACAGGCTGCCCAGAGAGGTGGTGGAGTCTCCTCTGGAGATATTCCAAACCCGCCTGGACATGTTCCTGTCCAACTGCTCTGCATGACCCTGCTCTGGCAGGGCAGTTGGACTGGATGATCTCCAGAGGTCCCTTCCAATCCCCACCATTCTGTGATTCTGTGATCTCATTGGGAACGCTCTGATGCTCCTTTGGACCTTTGCAAAGGGAAGTTATGGCAGCCAGCATTTTCTTTTCCAGAGCTCTGAGGCTGGAAGAGAGCCTGGAGGTGGCAGCCCAAGCCCACCAAAGGCTACATCGGGTCTCAGAGCTGGCGGGAAGAGCCAACTGAGAAGAGACGCCAAGGCTGGAGATGGAGAGACCTGGGTGGGGAAAAGCAAACAGAGCCGCCTGGGTGGGGAGGAACAGACAAATATCCAGCGAGAGAAGGAGAAGCAGCAGCCAAAAAGTGCTCCTTTGTTTTCACTTTGTTCCAAAGGAATGCTGAAAATCCCTTTTTGACGGCTAGATCCAAAGTACTCTGAGGCCGATGGCGTTTCAGTGGGTCTTGGATGAGGCCCTTGGAAAGAAGGGAGCTGTGCTGCAGGGGCGGATGGGCGCCCTGGCTGTGTGGGGCTGGCAGTGCTCTGACACCCTGCTATACATGGAATTGTTCCACAGCCGGGGTTTAGCCCATTAAGCAGTGCTGCCCGTGTCACCGTTGGACTCCAAACACCCACTGCTGGACGTGCTCTGCAGCTCACATGCCCCACACGGTTTGCATTCTTGGGCTAAATTTGATAGATGTACCAGCAAACTTCTCTCTTGCGTTTGTTCTTCCTTCCAGGACACACAGGCCAAAACCGTGAGGGGTTTAGCTCTGCAGGTGGCATGGGATGGGTGAGCCCTGCTGTCAGCAGCCCCTTCCCTTCGCCTGTTCTTGGTGATCATACCGCCCAAAGGTGAGGAAACAGCTCGCTGTGGACTTCTGGAGAGTCAAGAGAAAGAAGTCCAAGAGAAAGAAAGCCAACTGCACCCTGGGCTGCATCCCCAGCAGCGTGGCCAGGAGGGCCAGGGAGGGGATTCTGTCCCTCTGCTCCGCTCTCATGGGACCCCAACTGGAGTCCTGCGTCCAGCTGTGGAGTCCTCAACATCAGAAAGACATGGAGCTATTGGAGCGGGGCCAGAGGAGGCCCCGGAGATGCTGTGAGGGCTGGAGCTCCTCTGCTGTGAGGACAGGCTGAGAGAGTTGGGGGGGTTCAGCCTGGAGAAGAGAAGGCTGCGGGGAGACCTTCAAGCCCCTTCCAGTCCCTCAAGGGGCTCCAGGAAAGATGGGAGGGACTCTGGATCAGGGAGGGGAGCCATAGGAGGAGGGGGAAGGGTTTGACACTGAAGAAGGGGAGATGGAGCTGAGATGTGGAGAAGAACTTCCTTGCTGTGAAGGTGGTGAGAGCCTGGCCCAGGTTTCCCAGAGAAGCTGTGGCTGCCCCATCCCTGGAGGGGTTCAAGGCCAGGTTGGAGGGGGCTTGGAGCAACCTGGTCTGGTGGGAGGTGTCCCTGCCCAGGGCAGGGGGGCTGGAACTCGATGACCTTTAAGGTCCCTTCCCACCCAAACCATTCTATGATTCTGTGACTCTAAGTTGTTGAGATACCTTGCTGAGGCACGTGGCCTGGAAGAGGCTCATTTCCTTTTCCAGCTGAGACACAAAAGTCCCTCCCTCAGAAGGAGCTCTTTAAAGCACTGGAAGTTGGGGCAAGGGCTTTGGAAGCATCATCTGTGAGAAGTGATGGAGGGAAAGACAGGCAAGCGAGGATGTGCAGGGCGAGGAAGAGGACGCTACTCTGCTCTTTCACCCATGATCTCTGCCCTGCGCCAGGAGGAGAGAGAAGCCACAAATTGTTTCCTATTTTCAGGCCTTTGCCTGAAACTCAACAGGGTGCATTTGCTGAAGGTGAAGGATAAGTAAAGCACATCTGTACCGGGGAAGAAGGGCTGAGACCAGGCAGACCCCTGGTAGATGGTTTTAGGGCTCTGTCTGACCTGCAGCAGCCATCTCTCCCCCAGGCCAATCTGCTCTGGAGGGAACAGCCCCAGCTCCTCTGGGTGCAAGCCAGGAGGAGGCCCTTGGCCTCGTGGCCAAGGAGCGGACTTTTGCCGACTTTTCTGTGGAAGGATAGATATAGCTGGGCAGTTCACCTCAAGCTGGAGCTGCTCCTCTCAGTCCCAAAAATTTTTAATCAAGAGGGAAAGTTTTAGGCACATGCTGGGAATTTGGTGCTGAATGAACACCTTGATGGAACACACTTTGGAAGGGGGAGGAAGAGGGGTTCCTGAGAGGTCTATATTCCCTTCTGTTTTTCCTACAGAGCTCAGGCATCCAAAAGACAGTCAGCCAGCCAACTCTGGAGCACAAGGAGGCACCAGAAGGGAAGAACAGAAAGAGAAAAAGAGCTGATTTCTATCCCTTATTTGGTTTAGTGATCCGAGGATCACAGCCCTCACATCGTTCACATTTTAAAGGAAGAATGCAATCTGCTTTTTTCCCATTCTCTTTCCTTACGGGAGCCATTGACCACACTCTTCTTGCTCAGATTTGGCACCATTCCTGTTGATGTGAGGTTGATGCTGTTTATCATGTGTGGCAAGACCTGGTATTACTATGAATTTGTTCAGATTTGAAGGTCTTGGTTTGCTGGTAGTAACCTAATAAGACTTTCAAAACTGCCTGCTGTGATTAAGTTGTAAGCATGCTACGATTAAAGCTTACAAATGGCTTTTCCCCACCTTTGAACCAGCACATCCTCTACTATTTTGGATTCACAAATTGCTCCGACTCGTATCAATCCTATTTTTCCCCTCTTAACCCCTCTCACCCACGTCTCTTTTCTGGGTGCCGTGGCCAGCCCCGTGCTCTCACTGCCCCGTCTTGCCCAAGGCAGCCCCAGGACACCACTCCTCTTCGTGTCGCAATTAGCAGATTCCCGGTCCCCAACAGCCTTACTCTCGAGGGCTGGAAATGTGTTAAAGTTAAAGAGTCAAAACCCCTGCAAGGAAAGGAAATGAGAGGTCCTCTTGGCAGCGACAAACAGAAAATAAACAACCAAACTCTTCACAAGGCAGATTCCTTAATTATAGTAACTGGGGCGGGAGTGATGACCCGCCGGCGTATGCAGTATGTAAACACGGGGATGCAGTAATTAGCTCTGTGCTCGTTTTGAGGCTTCAGAAGTCCCGTGACCCGCCGTGGAGTAAGGTCGTTAGCCACAGCCACACCAGTGACCCCCGCACAGGACACCCCATCTCCCTGCGCGGGGAGGTCTCCCCGGCTCACACGCTCCAGCCCCCTGGGTCTGGATGCCACCGAGCTGCATGTGAGGGAGAGGATGCCACTTCGGGGGTGAGCTGGCACTGGGATATCTTAATTTCCCATGTAGCGATGCTTAGGACTTAAATGTGATTAAGTGAAAATACTCAGGGCAGATTTTCTTTCCCAAAAATATATACCCTGCCTTATTAAGACTGCTCAGTAACTCCTGTTCCCTTGGATCCCTTCTGTTTGCCGCTCTGTTTCTAGAATTCCACTCCTCCTCTCAAAGACACTGCTTTCTCTCTTATTCTCACTGTACACAAAAAAAATATCACAGTATACCATCTGTATTCTCCTTACAGCATAAACCACTGCCTGACAAACTGCCCTGCCTCCTGCTGAATTTTGACTAAAATTGCCCCTTCCTGCTTCCAGGCTCTGCAAGGTGCCAGCTCCTACACTGCCCAGGGGAAAGGAGCTCTGCTGTTCTCCAGCCATCCCACCATCTCCCTGTGGCTGACACCTGAGTTATTGCCTGTAGGAACAGGAGCTTTCTGTGGCCTGTGGTTGCACGGGACCAGACGCAGTTAACGTTGGTTCTTCCCTTTGAGCATCTGAATGCCAGCAGCATGCAAATGAGTCAAGATGTGAAGAAGCAACAAGTGAAATATATTATTTATTTGTTTACAACAATACAAGTGTGTAACCCATGTAGCCTGCCTGTTGGCTTGCACAACACCCAGCTTTCTGAGGTGTTTTTCTTGTCCATAACTACACCCTTAGGCTGTTGGTGAGTGCTCTGCTCAGAGCATGTTCTCTGACAGCACTTAGAACCCTCACCTTCCTGGCAGGTTCAGTTGGGACTCAGCAGAAAGTCATACAGTGAATCTTCTCCTCTTGGCAGAATTGCTCATGCCTGAAATCATGCAATCCCTTCCCCGCAGATCCTTTTGTGCACAATTTGGGTATTTGGCCAATAAAAGTCAATATCTCACACGTTTGCTGACAGCAGTCCAAAGGGACGTAAGGCAAAGAAATAACACTGATAGACAATTTGCAGTGTTTGAAGAGCCCTGAAAGTTATGCTTTCCCAGTACATCTATTTGCCATTGATGGACATGGCTACAGGGAACATCTGCCTCAAGGTACATCCATCAGCGAAAGGTGGGAGCCCAGAAGATGTTCAGTGTGGGAAGGTAAAAGTAACAGTGCCCTGCACTGGGGGAACAAAACAGAAAGTGTGAAAGAAAGAAAGGAAGAGGAATATGGAACTTAAAATCATACATACTACTATCATACAGACTAGAATGAACTCGCCATCATGGGATTAAAACAGGAGAATTATGAAATAAAATCCAGTGAGGTCTGGATGGGACAGAGCTATAAAAGAAACCTGTATGTGAAACATGGGGATTACTACATCGAACACACTGGAATCAACCAGTGCTAAAATGAGTTAAAAGAACCTTTTAGGCTAGTTGGGCTATTTGTATCCTCATTATTCCCATTTGTTTGCATTCATTCCGAAAATGCTAGCACCTTCTCCCAGTAAAACTTCATTTTATAGCTAGTGAGGGGGAAAAAAAGGAGTTTTAATAGACTTCACCAGCTTTAATGACACACCAGCGGATGGAAAGGAAAAAAAAAACCCATCTTCATCCATTTTATCTAATTATGTGCAGCCATTCCAGAAGCACGTCCTTGCTTTGTTGCGATAGCGGCAACCCACTGACTAACATCCTGTCTCTGACCTCAGCTTCTCCAGAAAAAACACGGAGACATCTGTGACGAGCATCCCCCGTCATTGTGTGGTCTTTGCCCCAGCTCCCTGGGCCACAGACACCGATTCAGCGCAGAAATGGCAGAGCTGACCCAGCTCACTCCTTCATGGCCACGGAGAAACCATCACCAGCGCCATGGGTGGGTGCTGGGGCTGCTGCTGGGCTTCAAAAGCCGGAAAGTGAAACTCCAGAACAATGCCTGGGTGGCAATGGGGAGCCATACAGTACAAAAGAGCGTTTGTGATATTTCTTGGCAGTAAATACAAACGTATTTACTTCCCCTTCCCTTTCCCAAAGTGTTTTTGTTGTTGCCTCCTTCTGCACTCACTGGCTGAGGGAGCTGGGGGTGTTCAGCCTGGAGAAAAGGAGGGGAGACCTTCTCGCTCTCTCCAACTCCCTGAAAGAAGGGGGTAGCCGGGGGGGGTCGGTCTCTTCTCCCAAGTCACAGGCGATGGGACAAGAGGAAACGGCCTCAAGTTGTGCCAGGGGAGGTTCAGATTGAATATTAGGAAAAACTTTGACACTGAAAGGGTTATGAAACCTTGGCAGAGGCTGCCCAGGGCAGTGGTGGGGTCCCCCCACCCCTGGAGGGATTTAAAAGCCGGGCAGACGTGGTGCTGAGGGACATGGGTCAGTGGTGGGTTTGTCAGTGTTGGGGTGATGGTTGGACTCGATGATCTGAAAGGTCCCTTTCAACCCGGGCAACTCTATGATTCTACGAGTGGCCGCAGGCAGCCGTAAGAGCAGAGCCCGGCTTGGTTTCGTGTGCAGTTGTTCTGTTGTTCAAAGCAGATCAGTTTTCCTCTGGGCAATAAGGGACAGGGACAGTAGGAAAGAGAAGTTTCCTGGGGATTGAGTTGGAAAGCTTTATTTTCCTGTTCCAGTAGGAATGGAAAGAAAACTTATCTTAATTCTGTTTCCTGGCTTGTCACCACAATCCATCCCTTAAAGGTGTTTTAACCTAATATTTTACATGTGAATTCCTTCGGTTTTATCAAAAATTATCTTTTTCAAAAAAATTTTAAATTCATCTCCCTGTGAAGGTGTATGAAGGTAAATGGGGCAGACTTTTGTGGCTACTGAGGAGTATGCAGTTGTGGATTTCAGAACATTAAACCAACGGCTCTCAGACATGGACATACAAATCCCAGGGCGCAGGCAGAGCTGGGACACAGGTTCTACCTGCCCCCACTGGTTTCCAAGGAATTGTCTATTGAGTGTAAAACAGGCCCAATTATAGCCTGGGACTTGCTCCAAAGGAAGAAACCCCCCCACCTGTATGCACATTGCAGAAAAAGAAAGGAAAAGATTCATGATTGTGAATGAATTCTTGCGGTGTGCAGTATTTCTCAAGTACCGTTTGACTCATATCCCATAAAATAAGAAGTGACAGTAAAATACATGAGCAGTCTCTTCTAAAATACTTACTAGGCAGGAGCAGCAGGCATTTCTCAGAGAGAAATGTCCAATCTGCAGAGGCTGCCAAATTGCCATGAGCAAATACACAACATCATCATCACCTCAAAAGAACCCCAGTTTCACAGTTCCCAAATCACAGTTCAGTGCTATATTTTTTGCTCTGACAAAGTTAACTTTGGTAGGAAAAAAAAAAGAGGACACTTCAAGGCCAGGCTGGACGGGGCTTGGAGCTGCCTGGTCTGGTGGGAGGTGTCCCTGCCCAGGGCAGGGGGTGGCACTGGATGGGCTTTAAGGTCCCTTCCAGCCCAAACCATTCTGTGGTTTCTCAGTGGAGCAGTGAGTTACTGCTGGGTACCAGCAGCTCGTGCCGGCTCATGGGTGTTCACACGGAGAGCAACTGCTCTATCTCTCCCACCCATCCTCAGTAGGGGGGAAACCTTGCCTTTGAGGTGGGAGGTAAAGGGGGGAACAGAAGGGATGGAGAAATGGGAAGGAGATGGGAGGGGATGGGGAAGAGGAGCTATTCCATCGCCGCTCCTGTGCCAAGCAGAGCGACTGCCCCAGGGACAGAGCAAGGAACTCCCCTGTGACACGAAGGGGGGAAAAGGGAACAACACAACTACGATCTCTGCTGCGTGGAATTTGTATCAATTATTATTTCATCCACTCCTTAAGCATCTCCCGTTCTTAACATGCGGGGTGGCAGTCGCTGGGTGCCGTGGTGGGGAATGGGTCCAACAAGCTGGGTCCATGGAGGGGTGGATCTGCTGGCACTCTTGGTTATGGGGGAAATCAAGCGGAGCTTCCCTTGGCTGCCAGGCAGCGCTGGGGGCTTTCTCCCACACTGGGACACCTCAGGCCAGAAGCAGATGGTGGGATGAGGCCACGTTCAGCCGGAGCTGGGAGAAGGGGCTCAGGGTGGGAGAGAGGCCACAGCGCTGCGATTGCAAGAGTTTTGGTCCTACCCGGAGGGGATCATGGAAATGGAATTGGTTTGGGGGGGGTCCCGTGGTTGAGGGGTGAAACTTGGCTGCCTAATGCCCAACAAAGAGCTCCCACCACGACATGCTTTTACGCTGGACCTTTTTGTCCTGAGCTCCACATGCAGCCCCGCACCTCGGCAGCCCTTTCAGCAGAACCCAGTGAGAACGTGCCTTCCCATCCAGCCCACCCTGGTCCTCTCTACACCACACGAAGCCCAGTTTTTGAGCAGCGTTAGGACTTTATTTACTGCGGGCACAGTTCTCCCCAGCCCAGAGACCACCACATCAACGGGAGGTTTTGGGGGAGCCTGCAGGCGAGGCCTGGGGATTCAGAGGTGAGTTATTATTAAACAAGCACAACATCAATCTCATTATTAGGATGACGATAACGTGGTACCTTTTCCTTCCTTCTGACATCTCTTTCTTTGTACAATACATTTTCTGCTCTCGCTTGTAGCTGGGCAAGGACTGCCCCTTGCTGACGGGTGCTGTACGATCTCTCTGACCCTCACTTCATTTCCTCTTTTGAAACCACATGTTTTTCCTTTCTTTGTGCAAGGGCTCCAGGGACTCCACTCACTAGCTTCACAGTGCACTGCAACAAACATAGGACACGCTGAGCCCGGGCGGTAGCTGGTTTGTGCACACAACGCGTACGGTACATTGATTGCATTCTGCATCAGCCAGAGGGGGGCAAAAACTAATGAAATGAATCAGGATTTACAGCAATGGATGGACAGAAGTGGGGCTGCTGAGGATATACTGCGAAAAATAGCATCAAATAATTATGTCGGTGACTGTTTTGTATTCGCCGTTTCGTAATTCCGTTCCTGAAATGGGGCAACACCACCACAGCCGGTCTCAGTGAAACCAGTTACTGGGGCTTGTTCTGAGGGTGCTCTGGTTTTGTGGAGGGATAAATCCTTGTAGCTTCAGTGGAATTAAACGTTGCTCGTGTGAAAGGAGGGGGAAGTCATGGGGAGAAGCTGCTGCAGCTGCTCTCAGTGGTATTGAATTTAGAAAACTAAAGAGAATTATAAAGGACCGACCGATATCAGAAGGCTTTACATTAATAATCCAGTATCTTTGGTGGTCTCCTGCTTGGTGTTCAGCAGAAACGGTGGCGGAGCCATCGCCTGCAGCGTGTGCAAGTTGTCAGTAGGCAAAGCAGGGGGGAGCTTTGGCAGGGGGGTGCAGGCTTTGCAGAAAGGCATGGGTTAGTGTTTAGGGACCCCGGGGAGGTGACCGTGCCCCTTGGGCCACAGGGGACCCCAGAGGTGTGCGGCCAGACACTGCCCAAACCGGTGGGCAGAAATGGGAGGGAGCTTGGAACCTTAACAACCTGCTGTTAATAACTGTCCTTCTCCTGTGCCGTCTCCTCAGAATCCTCCTCTTGCAAAAAGAGAGTAAACATTTATATTTACTCTATGTTTAAGGCTATAGAACGCGGCTGAGGAAGGAGAGGCTTCCAGCGGCTTTGCAGGGAGGAATTTGGAAGTCAACATTTTTCCAGCTCCAGAATTTACTTCCAAATTTTTCAAAACCTAAAAATAGAACTGACCTCAGGCAATCCCTGAGCCTTCCTCCAGTGAATTGTCACGCGGGTCACTTTGTTTTTCATACTACCCTGGAGCTCTCCTGTTAAAATAATTGGCCTTCACGTGCACAAAAAGGTTCTGTTTCCCCTCCACAGCTCCAAATGGCCTTTCCTCCTCGAGACTGAGTCACTGGCAGAGCAGCTGAGGCTGCAGCGCTTGGAACCAGCCAGTGAGAAACAAAAACGATCCCTTCAATTTCTTTCTGAGACCAAAGTCTTGAAAATAAAGCTGTAAAAGCCATCACCGCCACCTGAGCCCATGTGGATTTGAGAAGGAAAATGCCAAACTACTCTATGACATTTTTATTCCTGCATTGCTTCCCCTCTAAAACAGGGAGGGCTATGTGTGGGGAGGAGATCTCCATCACGGCTGGACCGTGCCTAGGTGCTCCCTGGTGGCTGGTGGCCGAGGAGGTCACCTCTGCCACCGCGGTCCCCAGCCCTGGGCCACCACAACCCACAGCCACCCTAGCCAAACCAGGCCAGCCTGGCGTCAGCCTTGGCGTGCCCAGGGTAGGGGGTGCCCGGAGGCAGGTCTGTCTCTGATTCTGCTCCGGGCTGGAGGGATGGAGCAGACTCTTAGGTGTGGTGGCGTCCAAAAGTGCCCCGGGGGGAGTCACGGGCGCCTGTGAGTCAGAGGGTGGGGAGGGACAAAAGGAGGTCTCTTCTCCACAGCTGGTGAGTCACAGGAGCATCCCTTCGGTCGTGGGGCCACACTATTCCCTGTCTTATTTTAATCCTCAGTCTCTGGAGTCAGGTGACGGTGCGCATACACCATTTTGGTGGGGTTTTTTTCCCTGTTTTGGTTCCTAGCCCTCACCTGTGTGAGGGTCCCCTTCCAGAGGCTGGCACGGGACAGCTTGGGAGGCGGGGGGAGCAGGGGGAGCCAAAGCAAAGCAGTTAGTGCTTTCATCTTCCAGCTGCCTGTGGGGCCTGGCTCGGGGTCTGTGATCCTTCCGTGGCAGCGGGACACAGTGAGGAGGAGATGGATGTTGTTCTGCCTCAGGGCAGACCAAATGGCCCCCATTTCCTGAGGCAGGACGTCCCTCAGCGTCAGGGCTGTGTTTGTGGGGCTTGACCATGCTCATGCCCCTCGGGAAACGGCAGATTTGGGGGATACCTCGAGTTTGGTGTGCTAGGGGACACGGCTGGCGACACAGAACATCTCCATTTGAAGCTGCCCTTCCCTGGTGGGGGTAACCCGTCTTGCCCCTCCTTAGACCCCCCGCCCCCTGTGAGAAAACCCCTCAGGATGCCAAGGGACGGGACTCACCGATGCTGGTGCACTCCATGGTGTGGTTGTTGGCTTCCAGCCCGTCAGGGCACTTTTCAAGGCACTTTCCGCTGTACAAGTAAAACCCGCTTTTACACTTTGTGCAGAAGTTTCTGGTGAAGCAGGTGTCACAGTCAGCTTTGCATTCTGCAACGCAAACAGTAGACAGCAGCGTTGGTGCTCTCTGCCACCACGGGGTCCCTCTCGCGCACCGGAGTCACACAATTCTACCAACGTTACGCAGTCGTCAAAGGGATCGGATTCTATCGAGTGCACCCTCAGTAAGTTTGAGGGGATTGAGCTCACCCTCAGTAAGTTTGCAGATGACACCAGACTAGGTGGGAGTGTTGATCTGCTTGAGGGTAGAAAGGCTCTACAGAGGGATCTGGACAGGTTGGATCAATGGACCAAGGCCAAGGGGTTGAGGTTTAATAAGGCCAAGTGCCGGGTCCTACATTTCGGTCACAACAACCCCAGGCAACGCTACAGGCCTGGGGAAGAGTGGCTGGAGCTGCCCGGCAGAAAAGGACCTGAGGGTGTTGGTGGAAAGCCAGCTGAACATGAGCCAGCAGTGTGCCCAGGTGGCCAAGAAGGCCAACAGCATCCTGGCCTGTGTCAGGAATAGTGTGGCCAGCAGGAGTAGGGCAGTGATGGTGCCTCTGGACTGAGCACTGCCGAGGCCTCACAGAATCACAGAATCACATGGGGTTGGAAGGGACCTCTGGAGATCATCTAGTCCAACCCTCTGCCAAAGCAGGTCCACCCAGAGCAGGTTGCACAGGAACGTGTCCAGGAGGTTTTGGAATGTCTCCAGAGACAGAGACTCCACCACCTCCCTGGGCAGCCTCTTCCAGGGCTCTGCCACTCTCACAGGAAAGAAGTTCCTCCTCATGTTTAGATAGAACTTCTTATATTCAAGTTTGTGCCCATTCCCTCTTGTCCTGTCACTGGGCACCACTAAAAAAGACCGGCCCTGTCCTGTTGACACCCACTCTGTGTTCAGTTCTGGGCCCCTCACTACAGGAAGGGCATTGAAGTGCTGGAGCGTGTCCAGAGGAGAGCCACCAAGCTGGTGAGGGGTCTAGAGAAAAAGTCACACAAGGAGAGGCTGAGGGAACTGGGCATGTTTAGTTTGGAGAAGAGGAGGCTGAGGGGGGACTTCATTGCCTTCTACAACTACCTGAAAGGAGGGTGTAGAGAGGTGGGGGTTGGCCTCTTCTCCCAGGGGAATAATGACAAGACCAGAGGAAATGGTCTGAAGTTGGGGCAGGGGAGGTTTAGATTAGATCTTAGGAAGAATGGCTTTCCTGAGAGGGTGGTCAGGCACTGGAACAGCCTGCCCAGGGAGGTGGTGGAATCACCATCCCTGGAGGTATGTAAGAAACATGTAGACATGGCACTGCAGGGCATGCTCTAGTGCCCGAGATTGTTGGGTTATGTCTGTTTGTGGTTTGGTTTTTTTTGTTGGTGTGTTTTCTTTTTTTGGTTTTGGGTTTTTTTTGTGTGTGGTTGGACTCGATGATCTCAAAGGTCCCTTCCAACCATAAAGATTCTGTGATTCTATTCAGATCTCCCTCGTGGCCTGTACACCCTGATGCCATCACCTTGGCAGGAGCAAGTGTTCAATGAGGATGCTGCTGAAGGATCTCGCAGGGCTTGTCTCCCTGCGGACCCCCTGCAGGCAGAAGGCAGAGCAGAGCTCCTCAGAACAAGGATAAACTCCTCCTGTCCCCGCAGCCACATGGCACAGGGACTCATTAACCCCACCAGGCAGGGGTGCGGGCCCAGCTCCACACTATCCATCCAGGAGAAAGAAAAACGTGCCAGATTTTAGAATCTCTTTAAGACTGTTTTGCATCAACACCTTTTTTCTATTTTAAATGACTCCCTGATGTTCAGTCGGATGTCCTGCTGTATTTCACGTGTTCTCTGCGTGACTACCCGAACTGGCACTAGGTGTGGTGTGTTTCCCAGGTCACAGGTATTTTTAAGAGAGATAGATGCAAACTTGCGTATGGCAGAGCTCATGCCTGACGTGCAAGGCCACGCACTGCTAAAAAGTGAGCAAATCCTTCACAGCATCATTATTCTGTAAGATTTTACTCTGGGCTCCATTCATGAAATAACTTCTATTACCAGGTTAAAACTGGGACACTTGCTTGGCCACGGCTCTTATGTTTTTTTATCACCTGCAGGATCAAAACCAGTGAATTCAACAGCAACGAGAGGAGTGGGGAGGACATTGCGAGCTTTTCTTGTTCATTTGTGGCTCAAAACACATAGTGGGGTCAAAATGTTGCCCGAGCAGTGAAGAACAGAGTAGGGTTGTCTGTCCCCCAGCCCAAAGGCAACACGAATTGGTAACTTCCCCCAAATCAGGCTGAAGATGGGCCATCTGAAACCTGGCCAGTGGGTTGAAGGGCTGCGGCCACCAAGATTGAGTGTCTCTTGGTCCTCACTCTCCAGAGCCACCACTGCCAGGGGCAGTGCCTGGTGTCCACTGGAACTTGGAGGAGATCCTCACCTGGGTTGGTCACTCACACAGAGCCAGGATCCCTGAGCTTTATAGAGTCATAGAATGGTTTGGGTCACAACAGACCTTTAAGCCCCCACAGTGCCACCCCCTGCCCTGGGCAGGGACACCTCCCGCCAGACCAGGTTGCTCCAAGCCCTCTCCAACCTGGCCTTGAACCTCTCCAGGGATGGGGCAGCCACAGCTTCTCTGGGCAACCTGGGCCAGGCTCTCACCACCCTCACACCAAACAAGTTCTTCCTGATTTCTAATCTCAATCTCCCCTCTTCCAGTTTAAAACCATTACCCCTCCCTGATCAGGAGTCCCTCCCCATCTCTCCTGGAGCCCCTTGAGGGACTGGAAGGGGCTCTAAGGTCTCCCCGGAGCCTTCTCTTCTCCAGGCTGAACCTCCCCAACTCTCTCAGCCCCCCCTCCCAGCAGAGGGGCTCCAGCCCTCCCAGCATCTCCATGGCCTCCTCTGGCCCCGCTCCAACAGCTCCATGTCCTTCCTGCACTGAAGGAAGGCCATTTTGTGTTTTTTTCACCTTAACCTCTTTGCGGGGGTTAATATTTACTGCACTACCATACAAGAACAGAACAAACGAAGGTGTGTTGGCTCCTCTGTTGGCTTGACTCTTACAGGGACACAGCACTCGGGGGAGAACACACAAACCCACGCACTTCCCCTTCTCCCCAGCACTTACTCGCACACTTATTAATGTCGGGGTACCGTGTCCCGTAGTATCCGCTGGGGCAGGAGGAGAGGCAGACGCCGATCTGTTTCATGCCGATCCTCTCCAGCACGAAGAAGAGCCTGGGCTTACAGGACAGGCACCCGTTGTAGTCAGAGCACGTCGCACACCCTCCTTGGCAACCCTGGCTCACATTAGGATGCACTGAGAAGACAAGCATTTAAAAAAACACAAAACAAAACCCAGTGAGAGAACAAGACATTAGACAAGACCATGAAATAATGGTTCCTCTGCACTTGGGAGGGCGGGCCGTCCACCTCCCTGACAGCTCTGAAAGATCCCTTAGGTTTTTTTCTTGTGTCTTTTATGACCTGACATTTCATTTCAAGGATTATTTCATATGCGTAGAAACGAGAAGCTCAGCTGATGTGCTCACGTCTTGCAGAGGCAGCTCACAGCAAATTGTGTCTGAAATAGGTTTTATGGAACAGCAGCTCCTTACAGAACGGTTATTTTCCTGTTAGCTCTTTCCAGCGGCTTCTCTGCCTTGTATGCACTTGGCTCGGCAGATAAATACACGTTCCTTTATCTCTGCTTTTCCTGGCTGGGTGATTAAAAATCAACTTAGTGTATAATTTCCTTCATTGACTAAATGCCTTTTGATTGAGTTCTGCTGGGCAGGAATATGCCCTTGTAAGATCTGACGCTAATTCGCCTTAATAAAAAGCCAGAGGAGAGCCATGCTTCTCACCCTCCTCCTTTCCCTGGAATGTTCTCTCTGGCGTGTTTTTAATCTCTAACAATTACAACCTGATGTTCAGACTTAACTGTGGCATTTACCCTGCCCCAGTCCCAGCGTGGAGTGTAGGTAGGATTATATTTGCCTTTAAATTGAATTGTTCTAATTCTTCAGACAAGGAAAGGAAAACTTATTACCCTCGCTGCTTAAGACTGCTCGGTTCTTCTCGAGGGGCTTGGGGGCAGCAGGAGGAGGATGCTATGGCAGGCTCTCTTTCCAGCAGCAGGCGTTAATCAGTGTATTGCTTCTCAGAGGTAGGGAAAAATGTTTTGCATCCCCCTATACTATAGAAGTTGTTTCCTACTTTTAATTCCTTCTTGGTTGCATTCCTAAAGAGAAGTTGGATCTGAAAAATAATTCAGCATCGAATAGCTCCAGATCCTGTGCCCCCTCTCTTTTTTGGCCTCATCTTGTATGAAAAACCCAGGCCTTTATCTAAGTGCAAGCTTTCATCTCTCGACCTGAGCCATCTGGTTACGCTTCATATGGGAGAGAAACCCAGTCCTCGCTTACAGTTGTAAATCCTGTTTGTAAATACTGCTGGCTTCCTTTTGCCTTATCTTCGGGCCAGTAATAATTGTATCAATACTTTGATTGCCTGTATTAGCGTTTTGATTTTATTTTTACCTGCAGACACTGCTAAATATCTCTCCCACGCAATGAGCTTGCTTTTGCCAGCTCCCTTCAGTGGATCCAGGCAGGGCAGACCTGGCGGAGCAGAAGCCCCCGTGGATCCCTGGTTCCAGGCTGGAGGCCACCCACCACTCTCTACTGGCACAGGGGAGGTTGCCCGGTGGCCGGGAAGCTGAGGAACACCTCTGTGCTGTGTTCACTTGTGGTTCTGGCAGAAAAGACACAGCCCAGGGGTGGGGAAAGCACTTCTCTCTGCTCTGAGGTCTCCATGGCCAGCTCTGCAACCTGAGAAACCTCAAGGGGAGTTGCAGTTCGCTTTCCCCCGCTCATTACTAGAATGAGCAATGAGGGTCATTTCTCTCTGTGCAGCTGAACAAGAGAAGAGCAAACTTTGGCCCTAGGACAGACAATTTCAACAAGAACATAGGAACCCAGTTCTCCGTGCCCCCCGAGGTGCTCACTTTGTAGAGCAACCTGGGGGGAAGTGTTTTTACCCCCAGAACCCACCACTACCACGAGAATGAACAGTGTCTGCACAGTGGGACCTGCAGCCCCCAGCAGTGATCAGACGGGCCTTCATCGGGCTCTCAAAACACCGAGTGCTGGATAAGTGTAGCCTATTTTTTTCTGAGCAGATTCCAAAGATACAGAGTATATTGATTTTTGAAATTGAGAGCCAGAAAGAATCATCTTTCTTTTTAAAGTAAATGAAACTGTCCTTGTCTCTCTCTCCCTTGTGCCGTGGCTCTGGTATGAAACTGCTTTCAAAGGCAAAGGCAGACACAGGAACACGAGGTGAGAAGCTGACGTGATTTAAAAACTGCCCATGACTTCGCTGCATTGAGTCTGACAGAGGGAAGTACAAAGTATTTGTCATGGAAGCTGCTGTATAACATACAGATGATGGCTTTTGACAGGGAACACATTACGTGCGAGCACCTGTGACACGTCCTTGAGAACAGGCTCCCTCGGCAGAGGGAACCCCACGTGTTCTGGGGTCGAGCTGTGTGTGCAAGCCCTTGAGACTGGTAACGCTTTATTACCCAAAGATGATCAGCCTCTACAGCCAAGATCCATCTCATGGCCAATTTCCACCTCCCTTTTAGCCCCAGAAGCATTAAGTATGAAATCAAGCGTACTCTTAGCCATTTTCACAATTTCTGCTGCCTTTCGTGCATCCCAGAGACATCTCATACAAATAACAGAGGGAAAGAGGAAAGCCTGTGGTTCCAAACGGAGAATCGTATTGTTAGCATTACGGAGCACAGAGCAAGTTAAAATATGTAAATCAAACTCCATTTAAAGGTTGTTTTCATGCCATGTTATAACACAATGTGTGAAGCAAAAATAAAAGCTCCTGTTCTTGGAAACAGATAGAGAAAAAGTCTCGTTGAAATGTCAGAACTGACACTTTTAAGTGAAGAAAGGCATTTTTTTCTCTTAAAAGCTATTAGAGGGATCTTCCTTTGATTGTCTCCTGTTGTGCCTGGCATTTCTTTGAGCCCTGTGTCTATGTAGCCTCCCATTGTGCCTGCCCTGAATGTTCGGTGGACCCTTATTCCAGAGGGAAATGGAGCAAACTCAGGCTCTGAAGCATCTTTGTGCCACAGGGAGGGATCCCATCGCTGCCGGTACAGACTTGGCCCTTCCCGTTCCTCTCTCATTGCAGCAAAGGGCCGGTGCCTGCAGACCCCGAGCACTTCGGCCACTGGACACTGTAACCACGAGGAGGCAACCACAAGTTTTACCCCTTTTTCTTTTTTTTTCAGACACGGTGAGCTCAGCATGTAAGTGATGTGCTGCAATGAACAGAAACCCCACCTGGGGAAATCCAGCCACAGTGCACCCGCTGTAAGCCCTGCTTCCAGTTCCTGTGCTTAAGTCAACAGCAGAAATGGGCAAGAAACCACAGAATCACAGAATGCTATGGGGTTGGAAGGGACCTCTGGAGATCATCCAGTCCATCCCCCTGCCAGAGCAGGTCCACCCAGAGCAGGTCCCACAGGAACGTGTCCAGGTGGGTTTGGAATGTCTCCAGAGAAGGAGACTCCACCACCTCTCTGGGCAGCCTCTTCCAGGGCTCTGCCACCCTCACAGGAAAGAAGTTCCTCCTCATGTTGAGATGGAACTTCTTATGTTCCAGTTTGTGCCCATTCCCTCTTGTCCTGTCCTTGGGCACCACTGAAAAAAGACTGGCCCCATCCTCCTGACACCCACCCTTTCAGTATTTATAGGTGTTGATCAGATCCCCCTCAGCCTTCTCTTCTCCAGACTAAAAGGACCCAAGTCCCTCAGCCTTTAAATGTATTTCTACTTTAGGAAACACTTTGAAGTCTACAGGTGAAAAAGCACCAGGAGGGTCCAGACCACTTCTGTCGGCCACGAGTTTTAGATGTGGTCAGTGGGGCAGAGAGAGGTCCGGGCTCTTGGCAAAGGGGCTGGCGCCATGGCCTCCTGGATTAGACTCTGGCTGCAGAACCAGCAGGTCTGGGCTTTAGCACTGCAGATAGGTCCAAGAAATGTTCTCACTTGTAACCACTTGTCTTTGGTGCTACCTGATCCATTATAAAGACAAATAGATTGAAATGCAAAGAATTCTCCACAACCCTCAGAACTGAGTTCCATGACGATGACATATTCTGTGCGTGGGCTGCGAGGAGCAATGTCTGCCATCGGAGATGACCCTGCCAGCCATCGAGAGCCTGCCCTCTTGTGTTCAAACATTCTTTGAGCACAGTGAAATCCTAGACTCTCAAGGATGGAAAGGACAGTGCTGCCATGGGCAGAGCAAGTGGTAGGAGCACGGAGACCCACAGACAAGGGGTCTGGAGCACAAGTCTTGTGAGGAGCGGCTGAGGGAGCTGGGGGTGTTCAGCCTGGAGAAAAGGAGGCTGAGGGGAGACCTTCTCGCCCTCTCCAACTCCCTGAAAGGAGGGTGTAGCCAGGGGGGGTCGGTCTCTTCTCCCAAGGAACAGGCCATGGGACAAGAGGAAATGGCCTCAAGTTGCCCCAGGGGAAGTTTAGGGTGGATATTAGGAACAATTTCTCCACTGAAAGCCTTATTGGACAATGGAAGAGGCTGCCCAGGGCAGTGGTGGAGTTCCCACCCCTGGAGGTATTTAAAAGCCAGGCAGACGTGGTGCTGAGGGACGTGAGTCAGTGATGGGTTTTGTCAGCGTTGGGTTGATGGTTGGACTCGATGATCTGGAAGGTCCCTTCCAACCCGGGCAATTCCATGATTCCTTACACCAGCGTCAGCCAGACCCACTGACTCATCAGGTCCAGCGTGTGTGGGGGAAGGCTCGTGACTGGCTTTAGGTCCACAATCCATCCCTCCATTTTTCTTTTTATAAAACCTAAATACTGGAGATCAGAGAAGACACTAAGTTTATCTTGAACTATTCTCTTCCCCCACCTGGCTTTAAGCCCTTTTTGGCTCGGAGGCCGTTTCTTGTAGATGCTGTTTGTCCAGATATTAGTTTTAGGCCTCATTAGCAAATGAAATCACTGGGGATTTTCCTTTCTCAGAATATTTTCCAAGGCCTTCTCTGGAAACAATGAGTTGTGGTCTCTCTGTTAAAAATAGAAAGTTAGGGAGAAGGAGCTGAATTCAAATCTGAACTTTCAATGACAGGAGATTTTGACAGTGTGCATCAAACAAATTCTAAAGCCTTTGCAATGAGGTTTTTCTATGAGTTTTACTTTATTTATGGGATCAAAAAAAATAATAAGAAAATGCAGGAGGAATCCAGAGGGGTATGTGTTCTGACAGTTGGGTGAAAAGCTCAGGGCAGAAGACTCTGTGCCCGTTTGGTGCAGCTGAGGTGCCCTGTCCCATCACTACTCTTCAACAAGGTGTCCAATTAGAGGCTCGCTCCTGACATAGATGTGCAGACAAATGAAGTCCATCCCTGCTGGAGAGCAGCTGCTGCTGCTCCTGGGTTCTCACAGGAGATATTTTCACAGCAGAGCTGCTCTGGAATTCACCCCCCTGAGCTGGGCTGGCCCTCACCAGGAGACCCAGACCCTGCCTTAGCTTTACCCACCATCCTGCCCCTTGTGGTGGTGGGGACCTGGAATGGGATGTCCCATGGGTTCTCCTGTCACTCAGTGCCTCCTCTGGTGTTCGTTTTCCTCTCTCTCGCCTGATGTGAAGCAGCCACCTGTGGCTGTGGCCTGAGAACATCAGTTCATGTGGAGCAGAGCTCCTTTTAGTCATGAGGACCATCCTGTAGGCAAAGGCAAACAGCACTGGGTGGCGAGCTCTTCTAATGAGAAAGTCATTACGGAATTCAGTTTGCAAACCACAGCGTATTTCCTCAGTCTCCTTCTTGGACAGCATTTCTCATTGTGGAAATACAATGGTGAGGCAGAACCACTGACCCGACATGGACAACATGCAGTGCGGAGCAAGGAGAAGGCCTGAGGGTGGTGGGACAGCACTGGGAGAGCGAGTACACGTGGGTTTGATGAGCTTGTGCTATCGCTGCTAAATCGATGGCCAGCCTGGGCCAAGATGGAGCCTGAGCTCAATCTTGCAGGCAAAGCTTCCCTTGATCGCGTGGCCTTAAATCACCCAAGGGACTTGACGTGTCGCGATGGGGCAGCAGCTGGGGCCTGTGGGGAAGACAGACCCATCCACGGCAATTGCTGCGTTGGATTGGCCATAAGTTTTCTGGGGTGCAACCAAACCAGTGGTGGCAGCTGAGGAATGGGGACTCTCTGTCCAGCCTCTCCCAGGTCTACAGGTCTTTCAAGTTGGCCTTGAAAGGAGAGGCAGGCACAAAGGGAGCAACGAGGAAAAATCGGTGTAAAAGTCAACTGTTAAAGGCTTAACCTCTTCTCTTTCTCCTTGTGATTTGTGCTTCACAAATACTTTTAAGATTTCTTTCTAAAAGGACGGTAACTCCTCCAGAGGTTTGCCTGACTTCAGTTCTGCCTCAGAGCTTTGCTGCCTTCTGTGGTACAAAGCACATAACAAGGGAGATCCTCTTGTGTCCTCCTGTGTTTTTGAAGGAGAAAGATCCCATAAGGACTGAAAAAAAATTTCCTCAGACATCTGCCTGGCTTGACAGAGTATTTTCCTCCTCAAGAGGCGCTTCCCATCTGAGGGAAAAGAAACCAACCTATTTTGTTCACCAAATGTCAACAGTTCCAGAGAGCAAAAGAAACATGAGGATGGGCCTGTCCCTCAGTCCAAGGGAGGATCCAGAACCCTTCTGTAGTGGTGCCTACGAGCAAGGAGGCCCTCAGCCCAAATGGCCAAAGTCTCACTGGGGAATGCCTCATCATTCCTAAACACGTCTGGCAAAGTGATCCTGAGAGTGCAGCATACTGGCTGCCAGAACACATTTCCCCTGAATTTGGTTAGGAAGAGCATCAACAGGCTGAAAAATCTCGCCGGGGGTGCGGAGTTTTGTGCAGTCTCCTAGCATCTCCAGCACAACAGAAACCAGCCACAGCGACCACAAATGGCTCCTTCTCATTCCAAGGAGTTTTGTAAATAAACTGAAAAATTCTTTTCGTGGAGAGAGAAGGGAAATTGGCTTTTTTTTTCCCACGTACTACGGAGCACCACCAAAACTCAGGGATCCAGGAAGTTTAACCGGTATGGGAACCAAAGAGGATCCCCGAGGCAGGTTGCCTGAAGCACGTCAGTAGGGATGGCAAAGGTAGGACCGGGTCACACAAGACCTTCTCCTACCAACTTCTACATCCTATAAGCAACTACAGACCTTACTTTTAGAGTCAGCTGTTAAGCTGTTTCTGGATACCCAGCCTTCAAGACTACACCTTATGAATCTTCTCTGGAAATGGAAAACTGAATTATGGTATCTCCTCCTCATTGTCCAGATCAGAAGACCTGTCATAGAAGGGAAAGTGTGGGGTCTACAGAGAGTAGTAGCCCCACAGCTGTATGACCTAATAGCTGTGTAACCCATGTGTGGGACACTTGTCAGACTCATCTGTGCTGAGATGAAGAAAGGACGCGTGAGTTTTGGAAAGAGATTCTACTTGATGCACATCTATATATTTAGACAGTATTTTAACACTCTCATCCTGCAAGAGGCCGGTGTGAAGCTCCCGGCTGATTTTGCGCTGCTCATAGGCACACAGAACTCGAAAAACCAAGTTGTCGACGACCCTGTGACTCCCCAGTCTCTTCCCTACAAGACACACACACACTTGTGTCACGTAAAAACGCACAGCTGTGTATTGGACACGCTCATTCTTTGAAATATGCATCTTTCTGCTTGATTTAGTTTTAAATTGGAAGAGGGGAGATTGAGATGAGATACCAGAAAGAAATTCTTTGCTGTGAGGGTGGTGAGACACTGGAACAGGTTTCCCAGAGAAGCTGTGGCTGCCCCATCCCTGGAAAGGTTCAAGGCCAGGTTGGATGGGGCTTGGAGCAACCTGGTGTGGTGGGAGGTGTCCCTGCCCAGGGCAGGGGGTGGCACTGGGGGGGCTTTAAGGTCCTTTCCAACTCTAACCATTCCATGATTCTATGATTTCACTCTCTCCAACTCCCTAAAAGGAGGGTGTAGCCAGGGGAGGTCGGTCTCTTCTCCCAAGGAACAGGCGATGGGACAAGAAGAAATGGCCTCAAGTTGCACCAGGGGAGGTTTAGGATGGATATTAGGGAAAATGTCTACACTGGAAGGCTTATTGCACATTGGATTGGGCTGCCCAGGGCAGTGGTTGAGGCACCATCCCTGGAGTTATTTAAAAGCCGGGTTGACATAGTGCTTAGAGACATGGGTTAGTGACGGTTTTTATCACAGTTGGGTTGATGGTTGGACTGAATGATCTGAAAGGTCCCTTCCAACCCAGACAATCCTACAGTTCTACGATTTTCTGCCTGACACTGGTGTCCCAGCTGCCGTTCCTGCGTTCTCCCTGCTGCTCAGCTCGCTCTGGTGGCAGCAAAGCCTGCGTGTCCCCCCCTGCCCCGTTGGCACCTCTTGTTTCCTCCTTTACCGCGCGGGAGGCTCTCCGGGTGGCGTGTTGCACAGCTGCCGGGCACGTCCCGGCTGTGCAAGGCTCGCTGGGCTCCCGCTGTCAGCATTACACAACTGCGGCAGCCTGCGCCAGCCTCCCCTTTCCCACAGGGTCTTTGGAGACCGGAGTTTTTCTCGCAAAGTTTTGTTTCAGAAACCGCAGAAAGAACAGCAGGATGTAACAGATTTGACTTTCCATGCTGGGGACTGGGGAGAAGGGTTTAGACGGCAGAAGCCTGTAATCCCGTGTCGGAGGTATGATTTTCTACTACCATGTTTACAGCGTTAAAAAATTAATAAGGCGGGGAGCGAGCCAGCCCGCTGCCTTGGCGTGGCTCAGATGTGCCTCCGCTCAATTGCTTAATATCCTCTCAATTCTGTGTATTTTCCTAAGTGGAACTGATCAGAAGTTTGTGCTGAATGAAATAATTTTTCCTGTGTAACGATTAAAATCATGCCGTCCTGGGGCTAACGAGGAGCCCAGAAGTAGGCTGTTTGCAGTGGAACTCTTCTGGACTGCTGCCTGCACACACACTGACGCGGAACCCCTCTCTTTAAATTCAAGTCTCGCATCAAGATTTGAACCCAGAGGGTCGATATTAAGGAGTATCGCAGTGCTGGAAGGTCTCTAAAAATTGTTTTCTACCATTTGTAACAAGTGGAAACTCTGATCTGAAGTTTTCATACAGGAGAAAGGGTAAATTCTCCAGGCTGACCTCACCATCCATCTGTCAGTGACACAAAACACCGCCCAAGATTCCAGGTTGAAATTAATGATTAAAATATTAGCTCTAGTAACTGCTTCTCCGCTGCGTGCTATCAACACTCAGCAAAGCACGACCCAACTATTTTCGACTTTTCCCTCGTGCCACTGGGACCCCTGCCAGGCTGGAAAAAAAACAGAAGTCAAAGGTTTTTGAGTGCAAAGCATGAACGGTGTGATACGAAATCCGAGTTCGGCTCTGATGGAAAACAGACAAGAGACTTCATCACCAGTCAGCTCTGGTGGAAGTCCCAGCCCATCAAAGTCACGGCGAGAAGGTGGGGGTGAGGATTTCAGTAATTTGTTAATCAACATTAGGGCAGCCCGTGGTTCTGAGTCCAGTGATCTGATTTTTAACGCAGTGATCTGTCTTTTAAATACCGCCAGGGATGGTGACTCCACCACTTCCCTGGACAAACCTTGGCAGAGGCTGCCCAGGGCAGTGGTGGAGTCCCCATCCCTGGAGGGATTTAAAAGCCGGGCAGACGTGGTGCTGAGGGACATGGGTCAGTGGTGGGTTTGTCAGTGTTGGGGTGGTGGTTGGACTGGATGGTCTGGAAGGTCCCTTCCAACCCAGACGATTCTGTGATTCTATGATTCTTAGAGGGCGGTGTGATGGGGTAGCTGGTTTGGGTTGGGTTTAAGTAATAGAACAGGCAAGATTTAAGGAGGCATCTGATCCCTGAGGAAGGGGCTCAGGCTCCGCGTGCCTGGCTCTCCTGGTGCAGGAGCTATGCATGGCACGCAGTGAGGGCTGGTTCCATCGCCCCTTCTGCCACTGCCCTCCCTTTGAAGTCTGAGCCCTGCCCTCCCACATGAAAGAGATTTCGAGCTCGCACCCAGCATCGTTCCCTTCCCCAAAGCCCTAACACCTCTAACATCCCTGCGGGATACAGCGATACATTTTGCAGTCCAGCTGAAGCCACGCTAGGGAGGTTTTGAGGTGAATTATTGGGGTGCTGGAGATGAAATCAAGACTATTGTCCGTCTTGTGGATGGAGATACAGCTCATTTTTTTATGTGGTGCTGTACCACCACTTCTCCGGGGATCTGTGCGCCAATCAGCTCAGCTGATCGCAAGAGAAAATGAATTAAAATTAATTAAAACTGATTGGTGGTGTGTTGTGGCTAGGTTTTTTTTAATGTAATATCTGTAAAAGTATGTTCTTCATCCTGAAATCAATTAACAGTGTAACGTCGATGCATCAAACTTTCCAGATAAATGAATGGAAAGCTTCTGCACGGGCTGTATTAGAAGGCAGAAGCTGCTGACGGTGCGGGGTTCTTGGTGGCTGTTGCAGCCGGTTGTTGGGCAGGTAAAGGGCCGATGTGAGCTCAGCAATCATTCCCCATCAATCAATCAATCAATCAATCAATCATTCAGACCTTTCCCTCTGACACCAGTTTGCTGGCAGCAATCCTACAAAAGGTTAAAAGATAATCTGTTTCACTTTGTTGGGAATACTGACTTTCAGTTATTTATTTGAAAAGGATTTTGACAAAATTATGTCAAAGCTTTTTTACGAAATATTTCTATTTTTAAAGAGTGATGAGTTCTCAAGGAATTTTTTTCTTTCAATGGTTCTCTGAGTGGCTTTAGTTTGAAATAATAATAGTAACCACGTAAAGGTGATAAGGAATGGTAAGATAGAGAATTTTAGTTTAAAAGAAAAAGGAAATTCTAAAGTAAGAAAATAAATAAACTGAGGCCACCTATTGACGATACTAGGTAAAGAAAAACAAACAAAGTTATGCAATATAAAGCCAAGAATGAAATATCGAGGAAATCTCTGGGGTTAGTGTTATGACTGTTATTACACGTCTTATAGTAACAACGATAAAGTCAAAGGTTTTGAAGCCAATTTAATGTGTTTCTACAACAGCAAAAAAATATAGGGGAAAAAAAAAAAGGAAAGGCTCATGTGTCTTTGAAACCAGTTTAACCTAAACTGAAGACAAAAGCATTTGGAAGGATTAATGGTTAATCTGTGAATTATAACTTTTAGGGATGACTGGGCTCCCTAGAATTCCAACTTTTTTGAATGACCCGTTTGCTGTTTGGTGGCCCGAGAGCTGCTTTTTCAGGTGTCGGACGCCTCAGCCACCTTCCAAAATACCCCTGGCACTTCACAGCAGCGCTGCCTTGAAGAACGTTTCTCTAATAGCAGCAGGAACGAGGAGGAAAGGACTGTTCGGTTCAATTCTGTCACACCCTAAAATAATTAAGTTAAGCTGATGCAGAATAAATGATAGAAATAGAACCCGTTCCTGCAAATGGAACCGCCTAATAGAAGTTACACCAACAATTAGTTAGGCTTCGGTGAAAACCAAACATCCCCTAGATATTAGAAAAACATGAAATGACGGCGGTTATTTTTAAAGCACCCAATAGGAGGAGTCTTTGGCCAGTGGCCGGTGGCTGGTGGCTTGTGGCACCCCTTGGTCGGGCTGCCATGCGACGGGGCGCGGATGTGGGGCGACCGCAACAGCATCGTTCCAAATGCTGGGCGGCTGCAGCAAATACAGTGATTTAAAAAAAAAAAAAAAAAAGACACAAACGGGTGCCAAAATGGAGTGAGCGGAAGGAAAGGTTGAGCTGTGCCCTGGCATGAAAACATCCCTCTTAGCTTGACCTCGCGGAGCTGCATGAAGCAAGGGAAGTGTTTTGCTTTCCCCGGGGAGGGAGCGGTTCCCCACAAGCAGGTGGGTTCCCCTGGTGAGAGCAGGCAAAGTTGTACAAAAAAGGGATTCTGTCCTGGGGCAGAGCGATGGACCCAGTTACCAACCTGCCATCTACAGAGCTCTGTGTTTCGTGTTAGAAACAAGGAAGAATGACTGTGGTGGGGTGGGTTCCTCACCCCCAAAGCAAACACGGACACAGTGCGCTACAGATGGAAAAGGAACAAACAGCAGTAGATGAACTTCCAACACCTCCTCACTTGGTCTTCTCCTGTCTTCGAACCCCCACCCCTCACAGGACCACCGAGTTACATGCTTGGGGGAAACCTAGGGGCTCTTGGATGTGAAGGCTGGTGAAGTTGCCGGTTTATGGTCTCCTTCTCGCACTGAAAAGTTAAAAGTATCAGCGCCCACATTTTTCAAACCCAGCGAGACAATTAACCTGCTTTGTTCCTTCAGGTATAACCCAGGTTTCAGAGTGCCCGTGGAAGAGGCAGACGGTCAGAGGACTGAAACTGCAGATATTTATTTAGGGACCCAGTCAGAGGGCTGCTGCTTCACCTCTAGAGCCACACTTAAAAGTTTTGGCTTTGTCATTGTTGGGCTTCAGTCTCTTCATCTGCAGCAGAGGAATGGTACCCGTCTCTTTGGGTGCTGAGGTGTTTAATTCATGGCTGTTTGCACTCTGTCCTCGCCTTTGGTTAAAATTCCTGCCTTTTTTGCTCATGTAAAGCCTTCACACGCGATTGTGTCCCTGGCACCGCTTTAAACCTTGCTTTATATGGGATTTTTCTCATATATATCCGATTGTTGTGAGCACAACTGCTGAGCCCCGGGTGCCAGTGAGGCACCAAGTTATTTGTCCTCACCCACGTACCCTTTCCATGCCCAGACTGCAGAGGCAGACCCAGGCGAGTGGAGAAGCCGGTTCTTTTAGCTCTCTGATTTCTGCTCTGGAGAGATGGGGTTATTGGGGAACACTCTACTGGGGCTGCCTGGTGGCCAGAGGGGCTGCCCTGCCTTCTGCCAGGGGTGCTGGGCTCCCTGTGGATCCAGGAAAAGAGCCAGGAGAGTTCCTCCAGCGAGGAATGTTCCCTGTGTTGGGAATTGTCCACAGCAAACGGGACTGTGGCTGGTGAGCAAAGAGCGCCAGGGAGAAGAAAAATAACAAAAAAGGTCAGAAAATTCAGGGAAATAAAAGGCCCTTTTTCTGCTCTGTGCAGAGCACCATCTTCACAAGCTTTAATGTTTGCTCAACCCTTTTATGCTACTTTCTGCAGACCCAGACCCAAGAGAAAAACCCCTGAACAATTACCACGTAAGCCCAGGCTACGATTCCTTCCCATTCGAAAAAGCACATCAGCATCTGGTTGCCTTCACACATGTGTTACAGACCTCTTGACTTCAATTAATTAGACTCAAATACCTGATTAAAATTAAGGACACATTCTTGAATGGAGGCTCTTGTGCTTGGAGCAGACATGTGTCTTCCCGAAGCGGGCAAAAGCCTAACTCTTAACATACTAACTTTGAAAATAATGCCTTGGACTTCTCAGCCGTTAAGTAATTCAAAGTTTAAACTATTTTTCATTTTTTAACTTCTCAACATTTTTAGGTAATTTCATAGTGGAGAAGATGAAATATCAAAGATTTTCAGCGTAATGACCATGTTTTCATGGTGTTCCAGAGAAGAAAACCATTATTCTTTTCTCCTTTTTTAAAAGATTAAAAGAAAGAAATTCTTTTCCCTAATTCTGCAGAGAAAAGCATAGCTATGTGAATTGGAAAGTACTACTTTAATGTATTAACTTTTTAAAATTAATGTTCATGCATTTTAAATCACTGCCATTAGATTGGGGAGTAAGATTTCTACAGGGCTTGGAGTTAGCAGCCCTGTTTCTTTGTGTCTCAGCAGGAGACCCAACACACATGATCATTTCATTGCTTTTTTAATATAAAGATTTCCAACTTTGAGGTCATTAAATAATTTCATAAGGGGCTACTAAACTATATCCTGATGGGAAGGAAAACATTGCTTTGATTTCAGGAAGAATCAAACTGGTGTCCTATAAAAGGAGAGACTCAAAGCCCCTTCATTAATCTCTAAAGTATCTTTTTCAGCTTAAATCTGCTGTTTACTGTGTAATACTTTCCATACCCACAGCACATGTAACGCTCCGTATGGAAAAGAGCCAGCGCAGCAAAGGTGTTCTCACAGAAAATTAGAAAGGGGTGTTCAAAGGGCAGCCAAGTGAAAAGGATGCCAAATGATCGGGGAAAAGAATTGCGGAGATTTTCACGGGCATGTGAAAAAGAGAAAAAATACAGTTTTTGCAAACTCTGTTGTGATTTCAGGCATCCCTAAAAAACCCCAAGGAGGTGATAGAATCAAATGGCAACCGCAGCAACAGCAGTAGGACTCCAAATGCATCTGTGGTTCCATAGGACCTTCCACCTTCTGGTCCTTGAGGCACTTCATAGCGATCAAGTGAGATACAGCTCCACCGTGTAGGGACAGGCTTTCGGGCGGGGGGCGGGGTGTTTCTCTGGGGTGCCTGCACCAGTTCTTTGATAACATGAGTTTGGAGAAGACCGGGAATACACCGCCTGTTTGATGGCTGCTGTAACCAGTCGGAACTGAGGCATTTGAGGAACCTCCAGGGCTGAACCTGTGGCTCCTACCAGCAAAGCAGCAAAATGGCATAGAATCATAGACTCATAGAATGGCCTGGGTTGGAAGGGACCTTTCAGATCATGGAGTCCAACCATCACCCCAACACTGACAAAAACCCCCACTGACCCATGTCCCTCAGCACCACGTCTGCCCGGATTTAAAATCACTCCAGGGATGGTGACCCAACCACTGCCCTGGGAGCCTCTGCCAAGGCTTGACAACCCTTCCCATTCCAAAGCCCTTGCTGAAGCCATGGTCCACTACTCGGGACTCAGAAGGATCAGTGCATTACCTCCTTCTGGTGTCTTCCTCAGAAGATCTCTAAGCTTTGAAGTGTCTTGACGCTACCTATTGCCCAAGAGTTGCTGGCGGCAGTGGGACACAGCCAGGAGGGAAAGTGGCACTGGGATGTCTCCATGGTCTTCAGTTGCTTGGTTACAGCATAGGAGCAGCGTGTGTTAGACCCTGCTCCAATCCTTCTGTTATGGTTTTTAAGCAAAAACCAGCTCCATGAAAGTGTAACCAAAAGAGTGGCACTGGCACAGGTCAGGGCTGAGATCAGGTGTGCTAAAGCCTCGGTCATGCCTGGTCTTGGAGGTAAAAAAAGAGTAGTAAAAATTGCATTTGTCTTTGTGGAGTGTTTTCTCCACAACCAGCACCTCCTTCTCTAGGTGGGAAAGAAGTCAGTCTGTCATTAAGGGTTGCCCCTCAAATTTACAGGGTGCTGTAGAGCTCTCTGCTGCTAGAGTTAAAGGTACAACAGGACAATGGACATCGGGAGTCTCAGCTGCATTGTGCGAGGCAAGTTTCAGAAAGCCTGGGTGGTTCAATCACTGCGAGGGTCTCAGGGAGGCAGCGTAACCCCAGTCACACGTGTGAGCCTCAAAGAAGAGCTCAGGCATCTTTCTAAGAGCACGCTGCAGCTTCGCCATCAGTTACTGTGCCCCAGAAAGGGGCCACTGAGTTTCCTGCAGTGTTTGCCCAGCTCCTTCAGGCGTCCCTCAGCCCCGCGCCCTGGGCCAGGGGCCGGGCATCTGTGATAGCATCAGCAACACCATCGGTCGCTCGCTCGCCGTGAGGTGTATGACGCTCATCAATCTGATTCTGATGACATTAAAAAAAAAAAAAAAAAAAAGAGAATGAAATAATTGTGGATAAAAGCAAATAAAAATGCCGTGTTTTTAACATAGGGTGGCGATCCAATATTTTCTTTGTGATTTGAGAACTACTGGCTTCACAGGAGTCTTCAGAAATAAAATAAACTTCAGTTTCCTTAAAACAAACTCCGTGTTGTTGCCTTATGAACAAAATTGGATCTTTATGTCTCCTAAGGCTTCAGTGCAGCGTATGGGCGGGATGAGGCACCAGTGTCAGCAAGCAGATGGCAGGAGACTTGTTGGTTTTACCGCGATATATTTGTGCAGGACAGAGAAGGGGAGAATCTCCAGAAAGTATCCTTCTGATTTCACATCGCGTTCTCTTGCTGTGCCTTAAGCCACTTGTCTAATGCAGTTTAACGTTCATGGGAAATTACTGGCAAAACACAAGAAAATTAACAGCGCCTCTTCATTTTCTACAATCTAAACATGTATCTAAAATTCCTCAGCAGTATGGGCTCTTCCTCAGTTTGTTTATTCTTTATATCAGAGGAAATTAAGAAAGCACTAGTAAATTAGTATTTTAAAGAGGAAGTAAAGATGGAATGTTGTTTCGTGTGAAAACAGAGTGAAACGACGGAGCGCTTCTCCTCTTTCAAAAAAGCAGAAGGAGTAACAAGCCAAGTTATTTACTGGTGCTGTCTTTCCTGAGCCGCAGTGTACATTCCACTTCGTTTCTTTAGACGAGCATCTGTGAGGGGTGTTTGAGGTGCTTATACTTAAGGTGTCTTATACTCAGCTTGGAGACACTATTACCTTAAACAGCCCGTTCCCTCAGCCAGCACGGCTGTGAGCGAAAGAAGAAAAATTACCTTAATAGCCTTAATGATTATAAACTCTCTTTTTACACGTTTCTTTCCTCCACATTGCGCTGTGGCTCCTTGGCTCCTGTTCCGTGTAATCAAAATATCTGCTGCCCTGGAACGTTCAAGCATGACTCCAGAGTAGGAATTAAGAGCTCTGGAGGTTTAGTTTCCTTTCAACTACACTTCAGCACCTCTGAAAGATTTTTATCTAATTTTAAAAATTAAGATGTTGCACTTAGGGACCCACGCTGGGATTAACCTCCCCTGGCCATAGGCAGTGAAGATTTGGACATTCCTGATTGGCCCAGCTGTCCAGGCTCTTCAAAGGTCAACGTGGGTCTTGTTGGATTTAACTCTTCTATGGACAGAGAGGGGGAGATCCTCTGGGCTTGGGGACGTCAGGCTTCATAGTCATTGGAAGCAAACGGACACTTCGAGGGCTCAGTCCATCCCAGCTATCTTAAACCTCTGCCTAAGGATGAGATGGCCTGGGAATTGCCATCTGGTGGCCAAGGACTAGCCCAGTTGTTGGTGTTTGTGCTTTCAGTGCCTGCAGCCAAGGGAGAGCGTCAAATTATTTATTTGCACTGTCCTGTAAAAATCAGAGACCTCCAAAGTATCCAGGGGGAGGCTTGTTCCTGGAGGGACATATGAGGCATGACCAGCTGGAATTCAGCAAGATTTGCAGGTGGTTGGTGCGTCTGCAAATGAGATGGCGGCTGTTGGCTGCTCTTGGACAGTAACTTACCCACCTCCTTTCTGCTTTTGAAAAAGTATGACAGTACCCTCTGTCAAGAGGACTAATATGAACAATGAACTGATATTTTTACAGTTTTGAAAGGTGCATTCTTGCTGCTGCTTCTTATTGTTGTCATTTTAAGGTGAATACAGTCACTTAAGGGAGTTCTGTGCAGAACAACTCCAGTTGCTCTCAGCTGCCCCAACCCACTAGCTTAGAGACCCTCTGGACTAATGTCCCTCTTCCTTGAAGAGACGGTCCAGTCTGCCTCTTTGTAGTTTCTCTAGACATGAGCATCTCCTCTACCTGAGTTCCTGAAGCTCCCACTTATGAACAGATGGAGGTACAGAAGAAGATAAATCACCTTACATCCTACCTGTCATTCATCATCCTTGCCACTGTCAAGAAACTCAGGATCGTAGAACCATAGAATGGTTTGGGTTGGAAGGGACCTTCAAGAACATTGAGTTCCAACCTCCCACCAGACCAGGTTGCTCCAAGCCCCCTCCAACCTGGCCTTGAACCCCTCCAGGGATGGGGCAGCCACAGCTTCTCTGGGCAACCTGGGCCAGGCTCTCACCACCCTCACACCAAACAAGTTCTTCCCCACATCTCATCTAATCTGGAGCCAGGCACATCGGCTCTGCTTCGAGACCATCTCAGGCACAGGAACTGATGGTGCCAAGTTCACTTCATTTGTGCTGGGTGTGAGTTGACCGTGCTGAGGGGAAGCTGGAGCAGATGTTACCCTCCTCTTCACCCTTGACACCAGCCCAACATCTGAACTAGTGAGGAGGCTTCAGTGACTCTCTTTGCCACCCCCCTTGCTGTTTAACTTGCTTCAGGTGATGACAAGCATTGTATCTTCCATTTTACTTCTCTGGGAAACCTGCAGTGCCAGACTTTACCTAGACAAGTTTCATCCTTTCTCCCTGCTGTGACACCCAGTCCAGCCACTCCATAAGCCACCAGGAGCAGTGATGGGAGTCAGCATCTCCCTGCTCAGCAGCTCACACCCCACTCCCCCAGTTACCCAGCTCGACTTTATTCATTCCTTCAGTAGAGAGCTGAACTTGCCTACAGAAAACGGTGACTCTAAGTTTGAAAATGTGGCAATGGAACTACAACGAGAGGGTGAACAACACAGGTAACTCCTAGAGAGCCTCTAGACACTGAGTTCCAGGCAGGGGACAGGGAAGTGGAAAGGGGCTGACGGTTTAAAAGACTAGAAATGATGCCTTCCACGCTTGTTCCTGCGTATCAGACCCACCACCCCAGCACAGCGTCAGGGGGGGGCTGGAGATGCCCCAGGCCTTTTTTCTTGACCACTGCAAGGTGAGCACTGGAGCCAAACCCTGTGATCCATTTTTTACCTCTTCTGCATTGGAACCGGCACACCCTACTCACCACAAACTGACAATATATCATGTAATTTAAATGGGAGAGAAAAAATCAGCATCATTTCTTGGGAGAGGAAATTCTGCTGTGGTATGAATATATGGATATGAATATTTTGCTATCCTGCTGTCTACATGCACAGACATATACCTGCATAGGTATATGTGTTTTTTATATATATATATANTGGCTAGAGTATAGATACACTTATACATCTTCATTCATCTCCGTTTGTTGTAAACATGATGATTCTTGAAACATCTTGGGGTAGGAGGGGGCCTGGCGATTCTGGATTCTTTCTTAATAGATATATAGATATATTTGGGGCAG
Organism: Calidris pygmaea; assembly: GCA_003697955.1. Lineage (NCBI taxonomy): Eukaryota > Metazoa > Chordata > Aves > Charadriiformes > Scolopacidae > Calidris > Calidris pygmaea. The sequence goes on along the minus strand of QJSC01004954.1, from coordinate 687,010 downwards.
ACCAGAGCAAGGCAAAGAAGTCCAAGCTGGGGCTGTGAGTACTTTCTCAGCCTGATGGAGATCATGTAAAATCCGCTGGTGGGGGCGACGTGCTCTGCTGATTCTTTCCCAGGATAACACACCGACGCTCAGATCGCCCCGCGCTCTGGCTGCTCTTGCCCTTTCCTACCAGCAGCCTGGAGGTGGGACCTTCAGAGGCGCTTGTGAAGCGCCTGTTGCTGCAAACATTAGTGAGAGCCATCACTTAGGAGCAGTTACTTACACTTTGTTTAATCTCTAATGGATTCTTCTAAATATTTACAGTAGAACAGTTGTCAGACCAAATGCTGGAAATTACTGGCAGCTCCCCAGCAGCCAGAAAGGAAAAAGAGGAGAAGTGAGAGGGAACCCGTTGGCTGATGCCTTCTGCTGCGGGGTTTTGGTGAGCCAGGGGCTGTAACCTGGTGGCACTGAGGTGCTCCGGGGAACGGTGTGGGCACCAGCAGCGGGCATCAGCTCCGGGCTGAGCTTCGGCCACCTGAAAATGCCTCTCTTCTTGCCCATCTGGAGGGAGGTGACTCTTTGCTTTGCTGACCCCGAAGCCAAAAAACAGGCTGAAAAGCCGGGGGCTGCTCCACTGAGTGGTGGAGGAGCTCCCAGCTCCTTGGGGGCGTCGCTGTGGGGCACAGTGTCTGCGTTGTGCCCTGCACTTGGGCAGTCTCTTGGAGCAACCTCCAGTATCCCCCTGGTGTTGAGGCTCCCCAGCACGGGCTGATTGCAGCCATATGGACCATAAAAATAAAATGAAGGTAAGCCCATTGGGCTGAAGGAAAGCCTTTGGTGGGCTTCACCTCCACAGCTTCAGAAGTTGCCTGTGCAAGACGTGTGGAGGAGGAAGAAGAGGATGGGCAGCGGTGGCAGGGTGGCTGACAGGTCACCCACCAGCTCTGCCCAGCAAGGGAGACCCCGGGGCAGGAGGGGAGTACAAGGACATCTCTATTTCCCAGGGCACGGGGGGGACCTGAGATGGAGAGCCCTGGTGGGCCTCAAAGGCTTGAAGGATCATTGTCTAGCGTTGGAAAGATCGCCATTGATGTGAAAATGAGAGCTTTGTCTGAATAAGGATCTCTGAATTTATCCAGATATAGAAGTTTCCTGTAGTATTTGCTATTGTAAGGCCCTGTCCTAATTTTGAGACGTGTGTGTGTGTGTATGAATGCTTGTGCGAGAGGGAGAGAAATCTCGCTGCCTAAAACTGTTCTGCCAAGATAAACTTTGGAGCATTTTATAAATTAACTCTGCTCGATGTGTTTATTTTTCTTTTGGAGATTCTAAAAGGAGACTGTTCAACTCATCTTATTAGGGGCAGCATATTTTTTTAAAGAGAAAAATAAGTTCCTACTCTGCGCTGGAAAGTATTTGCTATTTTCAGCTAAAAGTATTCTTTCCTTCTGACCTGGCATATTAGATAAGATTTATATTTCTGACCTGACATTAGGTAGTTAAGATTTATTCTTCTATATTAACTTTACTGAGCTTGCAAGCTATTCATTTACAGCATAGGGAATATATTTATGGCAGAAGCAAAGAAAGTTCACTACAAAGTAGTAAAATATGTTATTAGGAGGGTCCCGTAGACCGATGAAAATTGTGAGTACCCTTGCAGCTGGCTCCCTTCTGGCTCTTTTTTTCCTTCTTTGTTATTTCAACTTTAAAACTTGAATTTGAAGTCAGTTTCGATGGCGAATGACTTAAAAGAGTCCAGATGATTCTAATATACCCGCGTATATACATATGTACGTCTGTGCCGTGATGGAGAGGTGCGGGGAGGGGGGTGACAAGTGACCGGGGGTCCCCCCGCGCTCCGCTGGCAGTGACCCGGGGTAAATGAGGGGGGACGGACTCCAGCGGGAGTGGAGCTGGTGGGCGAGGGAGACCCAGAGCTCTCCTAAGCCCGGGCACTTCGTTAGCGTCCACCTGACTTACAGAGGGGAACCGCAGACTGTGGTGGAAACCTGGAAGCACTTCAAGCCTCCATAGGCAGAAAGTTGGAAAGCGAGAGGCCTCCTACTGAAATCGGTGACAAAACCTCCCATTAACTTCACTAAGACCAGAATCAGGCCCCAGAGATGGCTGGAAGCCAAAGGGCTGGATGGCTCGAGAAATAGGTAATAGGGCCTGATGACTTTCACCAATAAATCACCAGCGCAAGCCTGGCCCTGCTTGGTTTAGACTCAAAATTGCTTTCATCTGATGTTTGTTTGAGACTGTGCGCATTGTAAAACCTTCAGGAAGAACTGGCAGCCGTGAGGGCTGTCTCAGCGAGGGGCCGGCGGCTGGACGGGGTGTGGGATCTCCCCCGTCCCCACGTCCTCACCTCAAAGAGCCTGTGGAGAGAGCGGCGCCCGGACCCCGCTCCTGACCAGAGGGTTTCTGTTTCAGAAACTGCCGGACTCACTCTGTAAATCCACTTAGACGGGATCTTTTGGGGGAGGGGGTTACGGCTCCAGTGCAAGCCAAGAGGAGGAGTGGATATTTCCATCTGTAGACATTATTCAACCGCTGTCACAAGAGAGAATAGAGATGTGCAGAGCTTAGAGGAATTAAATGTGTTGGGGCCATCAGGCGTTACGAAGGCTAGAAATGGCTTGTGGAGCACGGCGAGCGGTGCTGCTGGTCGTGGTTGGGCTGAGGAATTCCCCCACCCATCCCTCCTCCAACACCACGTCACTCCTCAGCTGAGGAGAAGGGCTTCTCAGTTGTAGGACATGGGGGCCAGTTGCCCTCCCAGCCATCATGGCCCTCTCCAAGTTGTGGGGACACAGAAGACATTACAGAGAGGACTTTCCTTCCCCCCATCCCCAATATTTTTGCAAACAGAACTTTTCCCACCAGTCCCTGTAGGGTCCTGCGCGGCTGCTCGGAGGGCAGAAGACCAGCTGGGTGAATATTTTGGTGTCGTGTTTGATGTCCACTGACACACACAGAATAGTTCAGCGCTTCCCACACTCCACCCCTCGTACTCCTGTGTTCGATGGAGCTCAGGGTATATCTATGTGCTCTGTTCCAGTGTGCAGGCTTTTCCAGCTCCTTCCTGACTTCTACCAGCCCACGGCTGACAAAGGCTCCGAGGAGTCACGGCTTTATTTTCGTACACGCAAAGATTCATAGCTTTGTTTTTACAATCTGCCTTTGTAAACCAGAGAAGCCATTGGCCTCTGCTTTCCTCTCCCCGGGAAACCCATGGCTATGGTCAGCTCCTCAGGCCACAGCTCCAGGGCTCCCTTCCCACCGCTTCTCCCCCAGCCCTGGGCTCGGAACCCTGCGGTGCAGGAGCTGGCTGGGCATCCAGAGGGGACAGGGTGTGCTGAGGAGGAACCTGGCTTATAGGTACGGATGGGGAGGGAGGGGGAACACCAAGGGAGTGCTCCTTTGGGGCGGCGCTAGGGAAGAACAGGGATCGATAGGACGATGTGGAAAAAAAAAAAATTATTTAAAAAATTAATTTGACAAAGGGCACATTATCCTCTGCCTTCCGTAGGGTTGTCTTTCTGGTGCGTCTGCTCTGGTTCACTACATCCACCTGCTGGTTCCCGTTTCCAGCGGGCTGGGGCTGGATCCAGGCGGGTCACGGGCAGTGAGGAGGACACGGGCCGTGCCTGGGTCAGGCCGGGAGGAGAATGGAGCTGCCCTAGAGCCCCTCTGCCGTCTCCCGCGGCAGGAGCCCGGGGGTCTGGGTCTGTCCCCGCGCTCACTGCTGTACCCAGAGCTTGCTGTGTGAGCTGGCGCTGCGCGTCCCTTCACTGGGAGAAACAGTGCCCAAAGGCAGCAGCTGTGGGGGGTGAGGGGAGGGTGAGGGGGGGAAGAGGGAAGAGGGAAAAGGGAAAGGGAAAGAGGGAAGAGGGAAGAGGGAAAGGGAAGA
>QJSC01004954.1:671095-682923 GCA_003697955.1 Calidris pygmaea | reverse complement strand
GGAAGGGAAGGGAAGGGAAGGGAAGGGAAGGGAAGGGAAGGGAAGGGAAGGGAAGGGAAGGGAAGGGAAGGGAAAGGGGAAAAGGAAAGTGGGAAGGGAAAGGGAAGAGGGAAAGGGAAGAGAGAGAGGGAAAGAGAAAGAGGAAAGAGGGAAAGGGAAGAGGGAAGGGAAAGGGAAGAGGGAAGGGGAAGAGGGAAAGGGAAGAGGGAAGGGAAAGAGGAAGAGGAAGGGGGAGAAGGAAAGGGGGAAGGGAAAAGGAAGAGGAAAGAGGAAAAGGGAGGAGGGAAGGGGTAAGGGGAAGAGGGTAGAGGGAAGGGGAAGAGGAAAGAGGGAAGGGGAAAAGGGAAGGAGAAGAGGGAAGAGGAAGAGGGAAGAAGGAAGCTTGACAACTGCGAGTGAGCAGATGGCAAAGCAGGAGGAAGCTGCTGAGCAGACAGTGCAGGGCAGGGTAAATCAGTGCATCACGGGGAAAGCAGTAAAAATCTCCCTCCCACACTTTTAAGCGGCAAAAGGCAGCTGTTCTCTCGGAGCAGGCAGTGGAATACCCTCGGGACCTTTACCAGCGCCTCGGGAGAGACGTTCAGATTGCATCGCGGCTCCTTTCCCTGGTGAGTGAGAACAAAAATCCCCCACCAACTATAGTGTTTTTTTTAATGGCCTGTGTAAACATTTGGGCTGGATTCTGAGCGCATGCAAATTTTATGCTGGCAGAACGCTGCGAGTTACTTGCTTCCTGACACGGGTTCTAACTAGAAGCAGAATCAATCCCTTAACCTTTCTGAGATGTTTATTCTGCCTGAACCAACAGCTGTTAAAGCCGATGCAGAGGCTCTGAGTGAAAGCCTCACGTCAGTCGGGCACGTGCCTTGTGATCACGATGTTTCTGTGGTTAAAGGGAGGAACATGAGCTCTTCTTGCTGCCCCCTCAGCAGACGCATGGACAGAGGTACAGACAGACACCCCCACACACGGACATGCCCCGGGACTGATGCTCCTTCTCCAGCATCACCCATTTCCCCCACCCAGAGCACAGCCTGAGGAACGTCATTTTCTTTCTCATTCACTGAGTAGAATTTCCAGCGAGTGATACACACCATAAAAAACTGTAAAAATCAAAAAACTAAAATTCATGAAGGTTTCACCTGTACACAACCAAAATGGGAAGAGTCCAGAGGGTCCCCCACCCAGCTTCCTGTGCATTTTTTTTTTTTTAATTTAGTGTTTGACTTGACCTGTATAAAACTAAGGCTTTCATTTTCCATGACCAAACAGACCGTAAGAAGTGGGAGAAGAGGTGGAGTTTTCAGACCAATCAAAGGGCTTTGTGTGGCTTGAAATAAGATTTCCTCTGTCTGGGGCTATTGGTGTCCTTTTTACCTCTATTTTAAGAAAATTTCAAAGTTAAAGTATTTTAATAACAAATCAAGACCTTTAGTTCTTGCTTGTCTCTGTGTGAAATTGTATGTATGTATGTGACTGTGTATATCTATATAGAATGTGTATATCTGTACAGATATAGATATGGATGTATAGGGGAGAAAGGAGAGATGACTAAATGTATGAGCATTTATATTAATTTCATTTATTATTTGTATTTTACATTTGAAAAATATATTTTTATAAAATGTTATTAAATTTTCCATCAAAATTATGACTTTTGTCAATATTTTGTGAATGTACTTTAGGTAGGTTTATGGTTTTCTGACACTATTGTCAAGTTTTACATGTGCTGGTGGTTATCAAAAAGGTATTTTTAGCAGCTCATGGGCTTGAGTGTAGGAGCTTTTCCAGCTCTGGGACTATGGCTGTGGGTTAGGAGGCTCTGGGGGATGAGGTACGGAGGCCAGATAAGGCTTATGTAGGAGTCAGGGAGTATGGAATGGAAGATTCTTCTCCCAAATAAGCTCTCTTATATGCGATACTGCAATTTCTGGGGCCCATCTCTTCTGGACAAGATGCGTCCAAGGTCTCCACAGGTTTCCAGCTGAACACCACAGGCCCTTTTTGGTGCACCCAGTGGTAACCGCAGTCCGTGAGGAAACGGGGGTGGAAGGCTCAACCAGCAAGTCCCATAGACAAAAGGAACTCGTTTTTCAGCAAGTTATGCAAGGCTTCAGAAAGGATTATGGGTTGACTCTCATAATGCCTGGTGGTCTTCTAGTGGCAGCTATGGTCAGAATACTCTTTTTTTAAACAATCAGCAAAGAATGGAAGTGTAAGAAAAGACCATTCTTTTGATTAATCTATTTTATCTGGACTCAGGTGTCATTTATACTGAGGAAGAAATGAACTTCGCTCACGGGGTAGCTGGGAAGGGCTGTGATTTCAGGAAGAGGTGAAGAGAGTCTTGTCCTCATCCTGAAAAGCTACAGTTGAATCTCCTTCATGGCCAGCCAGATCCTGGCAAACAGGAGTAAGATCCCCCTGACGACAGTCACTCCCCACCTGGTGTTTCTCCATAACGCTTGAGGCGGCTTGTGTTCATCAGAGCATCCAGCCACAGAACACAGAAAAATTGTAAAAGAAAGCTTATTTGAAACCTCCTCCATAATTGTCACATTCATAGAGTGATTGAGTCCACTTTGACCTCTAAGAGACCACACAACCGTACTATACATCACCATCTGGTGCATTATTTCCTGATATATTCTGAGCCCAAAGTTAGTAATGTAAAGCCTAATGTGTTCTAACACATAAATTTGGAAGAAGGTGGGGGGTTTAAAGCGTGATTGGTATCTCAGGAAGTTACTCAGAGGAAAGAGCACGGTACCATCATGGAAGAGAAGCATTCTCAAATCATGCTAATTTTATAGGTTGTTAGCAGAAATAAATGATGGTGACAGAAAAAGGGGAAACATTTTTGTCCGTAATCTGTCAAGGGGAACTCGGTTTTATATTTACTTGTTCCTCGAAATAACTTTGTCTTTTTCTTAGGAAATAATATATGTCCTAAGCAGCCACGTGGATGTCCTCTTGCTGACATGCACTTGCAACTGAATCCTGCTGGTAAATTCTTACACCACTGAAGCCTCCCCTCAATGAGCAGCTTAAGTAGCACATTTTAATTGTTCCATTCCTAAAGCCAGGGCTTTGGGCTTAAAAATGCTGGTCCAGGCCATAGCATAAGTTATTGATTCTGCTCTCGTCCAGAGTCCTACTTTCGCTTTTAACACACCCTCAGCTCTGAAAATCCTCAGTTGCTCAACTCCTCATAAAGCATAAACACAAAAGACAAATGTGTGACTTCATTTTGGACTGCAAAACAGAAGCTGTTTTCCTGCAAAACACCAAGTCCTGTCCTATGTTTGCCTTTCCTGCCTTCGAGACCCTGTCTATTAGGTTTTATGACATCTGTGGCCATCGTGCCCGGCACGAGGAGGTCTCGTCTTACTTGGCTATTTTCAGTTCTGTGTTACACTAAGACATTCTGGAACCTTCATCCATCTCCGTGTATTTGCTAAATGTGTGCACTTAACATCTTGTGACTCCTGTGTTAAATAAATATCCCTTGGTCCCACTGGGTTCTGTTTCGAGGGCATAACTCTTCCCTCGGCAGCGTGACATCAAGTAAAATAAAACCAGAAACTCCTTATTCAGTGGCACAGGAAAAAAAAAAAAAAAAGTGAAATTAATTATGAACATTCTAGGAAAAGGAAACAAGGTTATGAAACACTTGCCGACGCTGGTGTTTGTAATCTCCATGAATAAGCAATGCAATAACGCAGGGCAAGTGTGCGTGGGAGGCGCGCGCCGCAGAAACTGGCTGTTTTCCTCCCTCTGACCAGTCGAGCTGTTACCAATAAAAAAATGTTGTTGCTAAAGAAACCTGTAATAAATCCTGTTGGGAGTATTATATGTGCTGATAACATGCATAAACTTTGCAAACGTATTAAAGCGTCAGGTTTTAGCAGCTCTGGTTGGTGAGGATGTTTGTAAATGTTAGTGGAGAAATGCAGCGGGGATCTTGTTCCACCAGCACGGCTGCTCCGGCCTCCCTGCCCCTCAGGAGAACCTTCCCCTGCAAACAGCAGCTCGCTTTGCGGGGAAAAACGAGGGAAAAAAGGCTCAAGCCCTACCTCTGCTGTAAGTTCCCCCCCAGGAAGAGAAGCTGGGCACCTGGGGAGTTATTTGGGCTGGGTGAGCTGGTGCTCGATGTGAGGTTCACGCTGTTCTGAACAACCCTGCTTTGTGGAGCTGATGTCCTCCATCGACGCCTCCCTCCGAGCACAGCCGGCAGCCCCGAGAGAGGCATTTAAGTTGCCTTTGGGTGGGTGGGAAGAGTTGGGCGCCTCCAAAAGGGCCTCAGAAAAAACCAGGGCACCAAGCAAAGGATGCTCAGCCTCCTCAGGACCCTCCTCCTCCTGCTGGGGTCAGAAATGGTCTTCAGCCCTGCTGGTCCGGGGGTTTTAGGTGGCCTGGCACCACTTCCCAGCCCTGCAAGCCAATATATTCTTCAACAAAAGCAAGGACACCTCACTCTTTTCTCCTGAAACACAGGAGGAGGGAGCAGCAGCCATGCTGCCCTGAACACATCCCAAATCTTAGCAGCTAAAATACTCGGCCAGGAGCTGAAAATGTCAGTCAAAGGAATTCTCCTGTCTGGCGTGACTCCAGCCGGTGCTGATCTGCTTTAATGAACGGATGTTTTATCCCCCCGGGTTTGCCTGTGATCTCGGGTCATTTGCTGGTACCGTTTTGGCAGAGAAGAGGAAGGGGCTGGGGGGGTCTGTGTTCGGGAGCAGGTGTCTCCGTGCCCCTGTTCCGGGGTCAGGAGGGAATCACCTGCAGCATCCCAGGTGGAAGAACTTTCTACTGATACTCTTATTATTTGCTGTGATTTGTTTATTGCCTTTTTTCCCCAGGGCTTCTTTAAGAGAAAACCCCCAAAGCCTCTGCAGGAGGGACCTGAGCCGGGATGCCTCCCGGGGACGCCCAGCGTCAGCAAAGCTGGAGCCTCGGCTCAGAGAGGACAAAACAGCTGAGAAATACCCCCTGCCTCACGGGCCGGGGGGCAATTCAGTGGGGCTTTGGAGATGAGGGACTCAGGTGTGGAAATCCTGCCCCAGACACACCTCAGGCCCCCGAGCCCTGCTCCTGGAGCCCAGCCTGGCCGTGTCTGCCCTCACACGCCGCGGGAGGCCGCAGGAATGGCACCTCCTGGCTGTTCCAGTGCCCATCAACGAGCTCCTGTTTCATTTCACGCTGCCCCAAAACCTGCGTTGCCCCGCGGGAAATGTCACGGGGCCGAAGCCCCATCTGGGACCTTTCAAGTTCCACCAGGGAATGTGTCAGGACGTAAAACCGACGGGGGATCGGGGGCTGGAAAGGATAATGTCTCCACCAGCGCCACCGGGGCTGGGCGCAGGACTGTGGCTGGGGGTTTTGCTTTCATTTAGAAGTGAGCGTGTCCCCCCACCACGCATTTCTTTGTGTTCTTCCCCCCCATGACGCCGTTGTGTGGGGCTGGAGCCTTGGCACGGGGTGGGGGTGCTGCTGGCAGCGGGTGGGAGCTGGGTGCCCCCCCACGGTTCACGTCTCTCCCAGTTCAGCTCCGGTCCCCGTGGCTGGGCTCTTCCCTACCAGCACTGGGGATGGAGGGGAGGGGGGGGATATGAGTTTTGGGCTCCTTTGCTTCAGTGGGGGCTATTTTTGACCACACGAGTAAATAATGCTGGCGTTTTAAAGCGCACGGTCTATAGCTGGTGATCTGGAAATGGGAAGACAGAGCAAGGCTCGTTCCCCAGCCACGGGATAACCCCAGTACGGTCCCTCCTCCTCCCCAAGCAGCGCTGCCCATCGCACTGCTCACAGCAAAAGCAGGGTTAAAGTAACCATTAATAAAATCTGTTGGATGTTATTATGACAAAGTGCCTAATAAGTAATTGTTCTGCCATCACCAGAAGCTCAGTTATTCTGTTATTTATAAAAAAGTTGTAGCTCTTCTCTCTTTTTTTTTTTTTTTTCTGAGAGCCGTAACATGTTTTGCACGAATAAATATTCTCTGACTGTTTTTCTCCACGGCATTGTTTGCGGTAGTAGCAGACAGACAGACTTTTGTGCAAAAACGTACATGGTTTCAGCTGCCTTTTGTCATCTGATAAGTTTGCTTTGTTCTGCGTTATTTTGGCAAAAAAATTGGCAAAGTCCTTTTGAGTAGTTCAGGCTCCAAAATTAGAAATGAGACAAAAATATTATTTTTTTTTATTAGCTTTTCTATCTCCTCCACCCGCCTTTCGCAACTTTTCAGTTAATTTCAAGAGCAAAAGGGACAGTCTACTGTTGGGGCAAAAAGGTTCTTAAGAACATCCATAGCTTTAAGGGGTGAGTTTTCCTTGTAGTCCCTGTCTGTAGGTGGGGGAATACGCAGTGCCAGGCAGCTCGTTAATGGCAGGGGTAAGCAGCAGCGCTCAGACCGGCACGCTGGCTCTAGCAACCGGGGAGCAAAATGAGCAAGGGATAACGAGTTATTCTGATTTTTAAGTCCTAGCTCAGATTTTATTAGGCATTAACTTCCGTTAGCTTTAGTGAAAGCCCTACAGCAAGAAGAAACAGGCCGTGGATTTGCAAAGGCTTCATACACTAATAACAAAGCTAAAAATAAGAAATTAATCTCGGAGTTAATTTTATTGACTTCATTTGGCTCAATAGGTGAAAGTAATAAAATAGCCGTTCTTTTCATATGTTTAAAAAAGGGACTGCCTCCCAAGCAGGCTTTATATCTCAGCTGTGAAAGGTACAGGGCGTTGTTTTTTCCTCTCTGCGTATCGTACGTGTTTGGGTCGTGCCATTCTGCAAGTGCTCCAGCAGAGGAATCCTTCCCAACTCAAAACGTTTCCTCAGGTCCTGCCGAAAAAGCCCTCTCCAGCTCCAGTGGAGTCCATGGGACTTTCTCCACCGCAAGCGAAGGAGGCAGGCTCAGGCTCTAAAACCATCTCTTTAATATTAGCAATAATTTATTCTGCCTGCAAAGAGAAATAGGACTCGTATTTGCCGATGCACCGTCCCGCACCAATGGCTTTGGGACGTTACAGTGGTGCACGTATCTGCAGCTTAACGTCAGTTTTAACCGGTATCAGAAACGTCCTCGGGAGCCGAAAGAAACAAAATTTGAAATTATCACCCTGTCATATGTCAGGTACGAAATGGGATCCGGTCTGTAGCCTCCTTCAGTCCCTGGGGATAACCCGGCGTATCGTCCCCCGCGCAGCTGGGAAGCTTCAAGCCCAGATCTACACGCACAGAGTTGTAGGAAACCAAGGCAACCGGCCTGACCCGCCGCTGCCTTTAACGCTTTCAGCCACGGGTCGCCATTTTCTGCCATTTAATCCGTTTTAGGATCTCACTGCTACGAAATATGCCCAGAGCTTGTGGAAACGCAATGAAACGGTTCTCCCTCTGCTCCTCTCTCTCACGCCCGCAAGAGGAGTCTTCAGGCTGCTTCGAAACAAACGCCGCCTCGTCCCACAGTGAGAAATATACTTTCCGTTGCACAGAAGGTGCACTTGTCACCAGCAAAGTGTTGACTCTGACAATGCTGACAGGAAAGCGTCCCACCAGAAAACGTGATCAGAGGCACACGAGTACTTTGAAAGAGAACTGCCAGTAGATGATTTAGTCCCGCAGATTCGGCGGGGTTGGCGGCTGCTCGCTTGGCTGAACTTCTGCTTTAAATTACTGCACTCAGATATTAAAATATTGCTTTTTTAAAACGTTGGTAACAACACCTGTATTTTATATAGAATATGTAGCATTATGGCCTATGCCACGCCAACCCTAAACATACATGTAGATATCAGTAATAAATATATTGATGGTGAACTATTAAAAAAAATTGCTTACAAAATGTGGTGTTACTTTAACTAACAATGTAATCCCTCTGTTCTGGTTGACATTTTGCCTCCGTGTAAATGACACCCTCCGCAAGGGTACAAAAAGCAGGAATAATTTTACTAGTTTGTGTTTTGTCGTTTCTCGCCTGCTCTGTGTTGTTTTTGCATAGCTCAGTTCTACACGGCTGCTCCGTTTTGGACTCCTCAGCATTGCAGCGTTGCTAAGGAATAGGAGCTGCGCGCAAGGCGAGGCAAAGGGGTTGCAGGCTGGAGCCCCCCGCTCCCCACCCTGCCCAGAAGCAGATGCTGGAGGACCAGCAGCCCCACCTCAACAGAGGCACCGATGGAGGAGCGACCCGAGGAGCCAACGCCGCGCGTCGCCAACGGGGAGGGGGAGGCGATGGCCAACACCAGACACCGATGGGCCACCGATAATACGCGTTGCGGTAGCTCTGCGCCCGAGCTGCAGTGCCACGAGCTCGTACCGACGGTTTTATTCCCAGACGCAGGAGCTGCGGTACAAATGCGGAATTTTCTATCGCTTCGCTTATTCTAGGGATTTCCAAATTTAGCCCATGGCTTGCTGGTGGTCTGCAGGGTCACGGCAGCCGGTCTGCCGGCCGTTCGCGGGCCCAGAGCAAGTAGAGCTTCATTTCTGCCAGTCAAAAGGTCAACGAGAAAGGTGCGCAACTGCCACTACTAAGTTTTGAGGGGTGGTGGTAGCCTGCAGAACCAAAATAGTGACTTAAGCCTACTCTTGTCCTAAGCAAACTGTAATCCCCGGCAGATACATAAAACTGCTTATTTCTTGGTGTGCTGGTCTATACTCGGCTGCGTATCAATCCCTCTTGTAGGACTCGAACAAGCAACTTAATTTACTCATCTTAATTGCTCTTATCAGGGTAAAACCAAATGTCTTTGCTGAGGGCGTGTTTGCTTTCGAACTTTTATTGCTCGTGTCTGCCGTGTCTAATGATGGACCCTCTCCTCGGCGCGCCGCGGGGGACTGCAGGGGAGCTCTGCCTCTCTGCAGCCTCTCACCAGACAGAAATTTAGGGTGCTCAAACGGGAAACTTCAGTAGGAGTTTGAGGAGTGAAAGGAGCGCAGACCAGACTTTTCTGCTGGTAGAGACTACTTATATGGCAATAGATACAAAATCAGTAATCCTTCAGGACCAGGCCCTTCTGATGGGGAAAGTTAACAAAGAAGCTTGGATTTAAAGCATCTGAGAGACTGGCCCAGCATATTCTGCGTTAGTCAGTGCAGGCTTCGTTATTGCTTAATCTTAAAATGTGGGAGTCCACGAAATAATACATAGAACGGGGGGCTTGGATATTAAACAAAAAGGAGGAAGATGGGCTCGCTGACTGCCTGATGGCAAGTGGTTTGTACCGTATTTAAAAATGCATAGGTTAAATGGAAATTTGAAAACCCTTCCCTGGCGACAGGTTTGGGACTTCTGCCTGGGGAAGGCAATTTGGGGAGAAGAAACGGGAGTCCAGAGGAAGTCTTGCATGTCGCAAACTGAGCTGACAGGTGTCTGCTTTGTCCCCACACTACCCTTTTTTTCACATTCCAGTATTCACTAGTAGCTCTTCATAGGTTTTTAAAGCCCAAATGATTTTAAAGCCCAAATGATTTTAAAGCCCTTCAGTGATTTTAAAGCCCAGTGGCGAGGGTAACCTCTTCTATAGCAGCTTCCCCCAACACCCACGCCCTATTTTTTGCTTCACACCAAGTGACACTAATTACACCAAAGCATGTTCTACAGCCAGCCCGATGTGACACCCTCAGCGGGTGGACGATGCGCACCGTGAGCTCTTCTGACAATTACTTGCCTCCACTGCCAGAATCAGGAGCCAGGCTTGCCCTCCGACCCTCTCTGGCTGCGAGTTCTCGGCCACTTGTTGGGCTGTGACTTTGACTTAACCCCTGCGTTTTGACCAGAAAACCTCGCGCAAGTCCCGGGTCCCTTCCCCGCCTTGTCCCCGTCGCCTCATTATTTGCAGCCGAAGCGATTTTTTCTTTTTTTCGGGAGAAACCCCGCGGCCGGAGGGGATGCCCGGGCCGGGAGGGGGCCGGCCTGAGGACCCCGCCAGGCGCCCCGGTACCGGGAAACCGCCGCCGCCCCGCGCCCACCCGGCACCGAGACGGGCCGGGGGCGGGAGGGGGGGGGAGACCTGCTTTGCCCCCCCCGGGAGCGGGGCGGCCGCCGTGCCGAGCACCTGCCGCCGGGGGCTGCCCGCCGCGGCGGAGGACAGCAGAGGTCGCCGCCGTCCCGGCTCTGGCCGCCGCGGCGAGCACCAGGTGCCGGAGCGAGGACGGGCGGAGCTGGGGGGGGGGGACACCCGCTCCACGACCCTCACCCCGCGGCGAGGGGGGGTCCTGCCCTCCTACCCCCGGGGGGGGGGGCCCCGACCCGGGGCTGAACCCCTCCGCCGCGCCCGTCGGGGAGCCCCCTCGGGGGCAGAGGGGGCGGGCGGGGGTAAAAGAGGGGGGGCGCAGCCCGTGGCCCCGCGGCTGCCAGGGGTTAAGGGAGTGGGTGGGAAGCGAGGGAGGCTGCGGGGCCCTCCCTTGCCAAGGATAATAAATCGGATGCCCTGACATGTTTGACTTAGCCCTTCGCGCTCCCTCGCTCCGCGGCCGCGGCGATGGGAGGGCGGGAGCCCCGGTCTCGCCCCCCGGCTCCTCTTCAGGGGCACTTTAGGTGAATCAGACCTTGTGTGCGGGAGGCAGCCCCTACAAAGGAGGCTTTCAGGGGCCAGCCGCGCCGAGCAGGGGAAGGGAGCGAGCGCCGGGCAAGAAAAAATAAATTAAAATAATAGTAACCCCTCCGGCCCCTCCCTGAGGAGCTCACTCCGGTGCTTCTGATTAAAGGCAGGCTGCCCGGGTCTGTGGCGCGTCCCCGGTACCCGCAGCTGCGGGGGCCGCAGGACGGCCCCCAGGAGCCCCTCCGCCGTAGGTGCGTAGGAAACGCCTCCCCGAGAAACGGCGAGGGGGCCGGGGGGGGACCGGCGGCACGTCCCGCTGCCCCCCGCCGCCGCCGACGGCCCCTTGCGGCGCCCCGGTCTTACCGGGGGGGTTTCCCCGCCGACCCGGCTCCTGGGAGCTGCCCGGTGCCGCCGGCCACGCCGGAGCCCCACCGCCCGTCGAACCCCCCCGCGGCCTGGACAGCGCCTTCCCGAGGGGGCGAGCGCTGCCGCCCGGCTTTTCTCCCTGCCCCGGCGGCGGTGTGTGGGGGGGTCTCCTCGCCTCTGGTCTCCCCCAGCGCCCGGGGAGCTGCTGCCAGCACCCCCGGGTACCCCCCCTCGCCCCCCGGCCCTGCCGGCTCCCGCCCGCCGCCCCCGCGGACCCAGGCGACAGCGGCCGGGGGCTGGCGGAGTCGGAGGGACCCGCTCCCTTCATCCCATGGGGTTTAAAAGAAACCCAAAGACGAAATACCCGGGGCCGCAGCCCCGGAGCGGGGCCGAGGGGTGACCCGGGGGCTCCCCGACCGGTGCCACCGAGGTGCCCGGTGGCGAGTGAAAGCTGGGAGTCAGCGCCGCGACAGCCCGGTCCTCCCCCCGCATCGCCGGGCGCCGGGCTTGACCCACAGCGGCGATCTGTGCCCACGGGTCTGGGGTGGGGGCTTCTCTCTCCCCCCTCCCCCCGCGGGGAGCGGGGTGGGGAGAGGAGCTCGGGGCGTCGCGGCAGAAAGTTACCTGTCGGGGCATCGCGCTTTCCCTTTCGGAAACGGAAAGGGCTAAGAAAGGACGTTCCCCGTTACCAGAGATGAAAACATAAAGGAGCGGCCGCAGGTCTTCCCGGAGCCAGCGCCGCTGCTCCCGGGGAGGTGCGAAAGAAAAGCAGAAAGAGACCAAAAATCGCCTTCGTCCCTCCAGCTCAATGAACCTCCCCGCAGATCCGCCCGGCCGCGCCGCGGAACTTGCTTCCCAGCGCAAGGGCAAAGGCACCGGGGGCCACCACGAGAATCCCCCCCCCCCCCCCCCCCCCCCCCC